>PVLD010006935.1:0-95911 GCA_004027595.1 Dinomys branickii | reverse complement strand
CATTGTGGGTATGTGGCTTATTTCTGCTTTAAGCTCTTTTATGGCCTGTTGGAGTTGTTTCATTTCGGATGCAATCGTTTCATAACTTGCAGGTATGTGATTTCCTGGTTCCCCTGTATCCTCACATTCAAAACTTGTTCTGGGTGGGGTTGAGTTTTGAGACTGCGTTTTGTTCCTCTGTTTTCCCATTTTTGGGTATGAGATTCAAACTGTGGAGCCTGTGATCGTGCAGACAGGAGTGCCGTTCAGATGTTTTTCCCTGGATGGAGATTTTCCCCGACTCAGAAATCCTGCCGGCCAGTCGCTGTTGCTCCAGTTCGCGCAGCGCTGGCTGCGGGGGTGGGGTTCTGAGCGGGATCCTGGAGCGCTGCCTGGTTTGGCGCAGTTTGTCCCAGTAGCGCGTTCTCTGTCGGGTTCAGGAGCTGAAGCCGTTCTTCCCTCCGCACTCGCTCTCTCGGCTGGTCGTCTTCTTCCCGGAAGTCCTCATTTCTGTCTTCATATTGCTGTATTTCATTGTTTGGGTGGTAATCCTCTGGGAGGTTCTCTCTCTGCTGCCTACCCGGTCGCCATCTTCCCGGAAGTAAAATTTTCATTTTCTTTTTCCTTGGTATAAAGTTGCAGGCCTATGCAGGTCACCCTCAGGAAGATAACTTCTAAATTCAGTTAACATTGTCTTTCCAAATCTGGCTGGTGTTACTTCAGCTTCTTAGAAAGGAGAGTAAATTAACTATGAAAAATTTCCCCGGTGGAGCTTGAAGTTGGTAGGCAGGTGGGGAGAAGGGTGGAGGTTTGAGCTTTACAGTCCCTCTGCTATGAGGAGAAAGAAAAGGTGCTCCAACCTTTCCTCCAGGTGGTGGGGAGGTCACAGCCTCAGTTTCCTAGTTTGTCACATGCAGATATTGATACCCTCATGCAGATTTATGATCAAGGTAAGATGCAAAAGAAATTAAAACTTTATTTAACATGTTCTCAACACATTACGATGCAACCAGTAGCAAATATTGTTGTTATTTTCTATTTAAGGGAAGAAAACACATTTTGGAAGTGTTTCAGTGAGCACCTGTTTGGGTCAATATTTTGTCTTTCAGCAGAAACATCTACAGCACGCTTGTCTACTAATATATCTCAGCAACATGTTTTCCTCTGTTTCTTGAAACAGTACAATATATGATCTCCTTGTCCTGTCAGAAAAACCAGCCCCTCCTCCAAGGCTTTAGCAAATTTCTCTCCCAAGCCTTCCTTGAAGTTGCTGGTGGGGGGGGGCGGTGAGTTTTTGAGCAGGCGAAAACTAGCAAGATCTTGAAATCTGTCTGTTCACCTGTGGAATGAATTTAAAACACTCATAGTGTGGATTAAAAGGAATAACGTCTGTAGGATTTTAGTGACTTCATCTAGTACATGGTGTGCTTCTCAGACAAAAAAAAGATAGCTTTCCTTTTGGACTGTGTAAAGAAAGGCGGAGTAAGACGCTTTGTCTTTCCTGTCAATATGAAGGACAGACACCCTCTCAGGGACCCGCACAGAGGAACAGGTTGAGGCTGATTGGCCATAACGATGAGGAGGGATTCGGAGTGTCACTTGGGTTTCCAGCTTTTGAGTAAGAGAGAAAGAGGCATCCAGCCGGTTTGGGGGAAGACGCTTTTGTTTTGTTTGAATGGGTTTTTACGATGGGAAGACATGGCCTTTGCTCCTGGGCTTCTGGAATTTAGCATGTTTTGGGGACACTCAAGATCAGATGTCCAAAGGCTGCTGCTCACTGAGTCTGGAGCTAAGAACGGAGATCTTTGAATGGCAGGTTGGGGTTCAGCATGGGGCAGAGGTTGCCTGACACCAGAGGGGAGAGGAGAAGGTCACCCTGTAGCTCACAGAGAGTGAGAAGCGGGAAAGGCCAGGGAAGGAGAGGGAAGGGTGGAACCAGGGCGGAGGCTCAGACTCCTTGAAGAGGCCAAGAGGCACGGGGCGGATGGGAGGGGAGGGCTCCTGAGGGTGCCTGCGGGAGAGGAGAGGGCCGGTCCTGCTGAATGCCGATGAGAAGATGCTAGTGAGAGCCGCCTGCTGAAGGACCGAAAAAGAGCAGGTATCGCTGCAGCAGGGGACAGACAAGCAGGTGGCGCAAGGGTGTGAAGGCCTGTGCTTGCAGCTAAACTTCTGCATGGGGTGGCAGGCACCCGGCCTGAGAGGTCCTTCCGCCTCCATCTCAGGGATGCAGTCCATATGTTAAGGGGATCTGAGGGCCGCTGGGTTCCCGAAGGCCATTCCACGCTTGCACAGCAGTTCCCCCGAGGCCGTGTGTGTGACGATGACTCCCTCTGACAGCTGGGGATGGGCTGTGTGCTTGGGCGCTGTGCTTCCCAGCATTTTCCAAATTGCATTACCTTGGAGATCAGCCCCTCCCCTCCACGCCTCCGCTGGGTTCTGGCTTCCTTCCTGCTGTTGCTGCACTTGCTGTAACACCTATAACCCATTACCCTACAAACACTAATTTTGAATTTTCCAAATTTCCTTTGAGTCCATGCAGAAACCCAAGTAGTCTTTGCTATCTTGTTGAGAAATATTTTAAATTTTTTGACAACGTTAATATTTCAAGATTCTAAAGGTGCTGTATTTTAGAATTTTATATTTCACTTTAAAGTAAAAGAAAATGTGTTTGTTACACATTTTCTCTATATTTAAGGATAGATTGTTGGCCTTTGTAAAGATGACTAGAGAATTAATATTTCAACACAAACTATAGTGTCTACTTCTAAAGGCAATTTAAGAAAAAAAGGAGAGGGAGGCAGAGAGAAAGAAAGACAAACCTGGCATGGTGGCACACACTTGTAATCCCAGCTACTCAGGAAGCCCAGAAGGAAGTGCATGAGTTCAAGGCTAGCCTGGGCAACTGGGTAAGACCCTGAATCAAAGTAAAGGGCATGATGGTGCATGCCTGTATCCCAGGCTGAGGCAGAAGGATCATTGCAAGTTCCAGACCAGCCTGGGCACAAAGTGAGCTCAAGGCCAGCCTGAACTGCATATCGAGACCCTGTCTCAAAAAGACAAAAAACAAAAAAAGTAATATGAAAAGCACTGAAGATGTAGCTCAGTGATAGAGAGCTCAAGCACAAGACCCTGGGTTCTACCCCAAGTACTGAAAAAGAAAAAAAGGAAGGAAGGAAGGAGGAAAGTATATCAAAAGATTCTTTGACTCAGAAGAGACAAATACAGGGGCTGGGGATATAGCTCAGTGGAATAAGCACTTGCCTAGCAAGCGCAGGGTCCTGAGTTCGATCCCCAGTACCGCAAAAAAAAAAAAAAAAAAAAAAGAAGAGACAAATACATGTTTAAAAACTGTATGAAGCTGAAAGAAGATATATCGAAACTTATCTTCCCCCTCCCTTTATCGACATTAATAATTTACCTTTATTGCTTTGCAGGTATTTTTGGATCATATTATGGCCCCAATAAGGCCCTGTTATTATTGCGTTATTATTATCATTGTCAGCAGCATTATTATTATGTTGCAGCGCTGGCAGTGGACCCCGGGGCCCCGAGCCTGCTGGGCAAGTGCTCTACCACAGAACTACACCTGCGGCCCAATATTATCATTTTGAGACTGATCATTCAGAGTTGAAAGGAGTCGAATCAAATTTTTAAAACACAGATGTGATGTGCTCTTGAACAATTACAAATCCTTACAACTTTGAAACTAGAAATGAGCAGGGCACTGCAGCGTCTTGCAGCATAAGTGCTCAGGATTGGCTGTCCGGGGAACAGACAGAATGCAGAGACCAAGAAATCCCCACACAGTCTACTGGTCAGTCAGCTGGTCAGTTGTGCTGCCCGTGCCATGCAGGAGGAGAGGTCTGGTAGAGAAGTCATGGCAGTGCAACTTCCCAGTGCTGGAGAGCTTGCTAGAAACAGGCAATAAACCCTCTGCAAAACTGGACCTCATTTTTGAAGATGGTCGCCTAGACAGACAGCCTGGACTTCCTGTTCTGCTTGTATCTGTTTAGCATTTGCACCAAATAACCATCAGAGAAGGGTCTGTTCTGTGTGAATGGTTGACAGCAAACACAAGCAATGTTGTGCGCCTTTTGGAATCTCACATCTTATCCCGGAACAACTGCATGGACTTATTGCAGAAATACGTCAGTAAGATTGTTAACACACCTGAAAACAAACCAAGGCCAACTCTGAGCAGCTGTTACATTCTCCATGGCCCTCCCAATCATACCACCCAGGCCCAGCTGCACATGAAAATGTGCTTGATGATGCAGTGAGATTTAGGAATAATATGCAGTTTCAACTTTAAGTGTGTAGCATACAACCCTTTTCATGGCCTGTAAGGGGAAATGAGACGTGTTCAAAACACCTGCTGCATTCTGAGGTGTGATGGTCGTGTCAAGAAAAGGCATTTGTGCCATTGTCTGAACTAGCCGTTTTTACATAGAAATTCATTTTTTCTTTTGGTGGTACTCAGGCATGAACCCAGAGCCTTCATGCCAAGCTACATCCTCAGCCCTGTTTAGAAATTTTGAGACAGCGTCCTCTTGCTAAGTCACTAAGTTGCTCAAGCTGTGCTCGAACCTGTGATCTTCCTGTCTTAGCCTCCCACAGTGTTGGGATTATAGGTGTGCACTACCATGCTGGGCTTGGAACTCCATTTTTACCTGGAAAAAAAAAGGACAAACAGGAAAACCATGCTTTCTCAGAGTTGAGTATATCACAGACATTTTCTCAAAAATGCAGGAAATGAGCTTGCTACCCACAAAACAAAACTGAGCATTTTGCTCAGGAATAAAATTTGAGCTTTCAAATAAAAACTTGAACTTTGGAAGGCTTGTAATGACTATTATAAGCTTGATAGTTTCTCAATATTTAGAGACGTATGGTGAAGTGGTTGGCAGTACCAATAAACATGATGTTTTATGACATAATATTTACAGCATCTGCATAATGCAGTGAACCAACAGCTTCCAGAGGAACAAGCACCTGATGCTACAAAATCTTGGGATTCATTAGGAAAACATCCACTCAGGGCATGAGATAGACCACTGGGCTGTAATGAAGCGGAGTTGAAAAACTCACTGATTGCCTTTTAGGGTGCAAACTGCATCTAATCTAACCTTTTTAAAAAATCCTACCAGTTGCAACATTTAGCTTTTATATCAGAAAACAGCCACAATCATCTAAAAAGTGTTGTACAAACATTCGTTTTTGAATTGCATATTTATACACAGCCAAATTTTCTTCATATTGAAACAGATTACAGGAACAGAGGCCAAAGAGAATCCATCTGTTTCCGAGTAAGCTAATCATTAAAGACATTTGCAGAAATGTAAAACACCCTCCCCTCTAATTTTGTTTTGCTTTGTAATATATACTTTTTTTTGCCAGTAGTATGGACTGAACCCAAGGCACTGCACGTTCTAGGCAAGTGCTCGGTGATTGAGCTACTTCCCTGGCCCTTTTTTATCTTTTGAGACAGGGTAGGGTCTCTCCAAATTGCCGAGGCTGTCCTCAAACTTGAAATCCTCCTTCCTCAGCCTCCAGTGAGCTGGAATTACAGACATGTACTACCACACCAGGCTCCTTTAACTTATTTTAATATGGTATTTTATTGATATATATGGATTTATCATTTTAAATGTATTACTGGATAAATATGTAAACATTTTTCATTCTTAATTTTTTACAGTAAATATTGATTTAAAAAAAAAAACACAGAAACAAAAAATGTTTGGGCCTTCAGATTTGAGGACTGCTGGTTTAGAGCAACAGAAAGTGAACGTGTTCTCCAGCTCTGTTGCACAGCAGTGTGAGTCTAGTGAAAACTACTCCATCATATACTTTAAAGTGGTTACAGTGGTAGGGCTTGTGTATTTTTATGCAACACCAAATAATCTTTTAATTTTTAGAAAGCACACTGGAAAAATAACTGGTTTGGTCAAGCATGGGGAGAGGGAGCCAGGAGAGACCTTAAATAGTCTTCGATAGTCTCCCTGTTCTTGACTGTGTAGGAGCAGCACACACTTTGAAAGATCTTCAGGGTATTTTCCTTTTCTGGCTGTTCTTAACTTCTGTTAGCATTTTAAAAATACTTCATATCCTCTACTGTTTCTTGCTTGGATTCTCCATTATTTTACAATATTGCTCACCTGCCATAACTGTGACTGCTGCTGGATTTTTATGTGTTTCTTTCTCCAAGTTGCTTTCTAAAAATTAAAAAAATTTAATGTAGCATAAAAATACACAAGTCCTACCACTGTAACCACTTTAAAGTATATGATGGGGTAGTTTTCTCTAGATTTGCATGGCTGTGCACAGATCTGGAGTACTTTTTTACCCTGCAGAGTTAGTGCTCTGCACTCACTGAAGGGCAATTCTTCATTTCCCCCTCCGCCAGCCACTGGAATCCATAATTCCACCTTCATTTTGGAGCTTGACTATTTTTGGTACCGTGCACAGCGCAATCACACAGTATTTGTTGAATAATATTCCATTGTAAGTAAGCACTACCTTTGTCATCCATTCATTCGAGGGTGGACACTTGGGTTCCTCCCTCCTCCTCGCTACAGAGACTAGTGATGCAATGAACCTGGGGTGTTTGCAGAGTCCCTGGGCTCCAGATGTTTGTACTAACCCTTACCCATGCCTGAAAACAGTTCTCAACTGTTAGAACTAACAGCTGCACTGGCAAAGCGAAAGGTGACCATGAGGTTAACGTAAAGCTGAGGGTAGGGTCAGTTCCATCTCTGAACACCCGGGCACTGGCAGAGGGAAGCAGAAAACAGGCTGGTTACTCAGAGTCAAGAGTTCCCTGTCTGCCAGGAAAGCATGAGCAAACTTGCACTGAATGTTCACCATAGGTTAGGGAAATGTGTAAATTTCTTTAGCTAACATCACTATAAGAGAAAAAAAAAACCATCACTATGAAAATAATGACAAAAAATATTCCTCCGGTTTCTCAGGATCACATATAAACCTGAAGGAAAACAGCAATTGGCAGCATCAGAAACAAGCCCAGCAGCAGACTTTAGCATGGAGGAGACTTTATCTCTCATGAAAAGAGGAATCATTTAGGTAGAAAACATTAACCTCTGCACCATAATTCATGCTATCTAAATTGAAGCTTGACACATTTTTTTTCTTACTCTTGTAGTGTGGGTTAGGATCACAAAGAAACATGGTTTGAGGGGCTGATGTGGCAAAAACTAGCCTCTCAAAGATTAGAACAGACTTCTCCAAGATTCTAACCTGAAGGTCTCTACTCCTGAGGTTGCTGGTTGCATAAATCACTCCTGCTGAAAACGAGTCTGTGCAGAGCTTTCATTTCACATACAAAGAGTTGGTATCTGGGCTCCCATTCCATGACTGCAGAGCACATCGTGATAGAACCTGGTCATACACAAAAGGTGAAGGACAACTCCACCGATGTCAAAGCTTCCTGGGGACTGGGAAATGTCCCTTTAAAGGGACAAGGGAAAACCACTACCAACTCTGGCCACGACCCTGACCTGCACAGATTTCTTCTTAGCCCAGGCTTTCAGTCTTAGAGAAAGGGAGGATAGTTGCAAACTGCACTCTTTGGTACCACTTTATGGGTGCTATTTATCTTGTCATACAGCAAATATAGTTATTTTATGATACAGGAGAGCAGAAAAGGCACTGGACTGAGGGCCAGAGATGTCTGCTTCTAGCATGGCTACCCACCTGCTAGGCAGCTTTGGACAAGCTTCCCTCTCTTGAGCCTCAGTTTATATTTGGAAAACCCAGCACCTGGACCACACTGGTTTGGAGTTTTGGCTCACATCCTGTGGAGTAATGACCACTGTATTCACTCTACATTTTATTTGGCATGTGTTCATTTGATACATATATACATATATAAAAATCTGTACATGGTAAAAATACAAAATATTTCTTTATAAGTTATGCAATTAAATGGCTACTTTTTAAAAAAAGTTTAAAGACCATTGCAAAAGAGACAGGAGAGAAATCTAGCTGATTCTTTGTGTTCATTCACAATATACTTGGTATAAAATATCCGTACAAAGCATATGTACAAAATGGTGTACAGTTCCTAAAAGCTGTGCAAAGACAGCAGAGTTCAGTTAAAAAAAATATCAAAGAGGCTCATGAGTCTCCTTTTCCACAACGCACCCACTGCTGGCTTTGCAGCACAGGGACACCTCCCCCCAAAAGAATCAGAGGGCACAAGGCAGAGTGCTTGGTGCATATATTATGCATGTAGAAATTAAAAAGAAAAAGCTTTGCAACACAACAGCCAGGCATGGTAATACAGCACTTGGGAGGCTGAGGCAGGAGGATTGCCACAAGTTTGAGGCCAGCCTGGGATACATAGTGAGTTCAAGACCAGCCTGGAATACATAGTGAGACCCTGTCTCAAAAAATAAAATAAAATAAACATCAGAAATAGAGAGGACTCTTCCTCTGCTGCTCCCAGAGAGCGCGTGGAAACAAAAGACTTCATATTTGCATTTCCCTTAGAACAGGCTCATTCTTGTTTGCGACCTTTGTGCTTTCCAAGGGAACAGCTGTAGAAAGGACCCTGGCTGCCCGTAGGGAAAGGAAAGGAACTAGGAAGTCAGGGGGCTTGGAGGTGGTTGTGCTTGGTGCTTTGACGCCTAATTCGGTTTCCTCCTGCCTAAGATTTCCCGCCGTGTGGGGATGTCAGGTTGGGCCCACAGTGCAGCCCTGGCCGTGCAAGGGCAGCTGCCTCCCCACAGTGTCTCCGGTAGCCTGCCAGGAGCAGGACAGACCGGACCTCGGGTAAGAGGTAAGGCTGGGACCGAGGCCCGCGTCGCTGTGGAGAGGGCTGCGGGAGGTGTGTGGCTGTGGCCCTTGCGGGGGGTGACGGCGCTGTGGCGGGCACAGCAGCGGCCAGGCCTGGGGACGGGACCCCAATCTTCCTCCTCACAGCTCTTCAGGCCTGGGCATAGAGGGGCTCCTAGGACACGGTGATCTCTTCCTCCTCCTCCTCGGCCTCCTCGTCCTCGCCCTCCTCCTCCGAGTCGGAGAAGTCCGAAGGTTTGCCGGGGCTGCCCGAGCGCGCGGGCGAGGCGCGCGGCGGGCCTGCAGGCCGGGGCTCCCGCAGGGGCCGGGGGTCCGGGGGCGCGTGAAAGGTCAGGCGCGGCCGGGGGCTGCCCGGACGCCCCTCGTCGTCCTCGTCGTCCGCGGGGCCCTTCTGGCCCACGTCGCTGAGGTCCGGGTGCGGATTGAGTTTGGTGGGCAGTGTCTGCTCGCGGCAGCCCCCGCTGGACAGGAGTTCTCGCTCCTTGGAGTTCCTCCACTTCATGCGTCTGTTCTGGAACCAGATTTTTACCTGGGGCGCCGGGCGGAAAAGAGGACCGCGACGAGCCGGTGAGTGTGGGGCGCGGGGAGGTCGCCACCCCTCACTCTTTCTGCACCCACACAAGTGATTTCTACTGCGTTGCGCCATTTCCGCTCGACTCACCCACCCAGCCCAAGCGAGCATGCAGCCTGCGCTTGGCCTCAGTTTCCCCCTCTGCGCAATGGGCCCAGGTGGTTTCAGCGATCTCTCCCCGTGGGACCGGCGAAGGGACGCATCCGCCTGGGGCTGTGAGGCACCTGCCCTCACCTGCGAGTCCTTCAGGCCCAGCTTGGCCGCCAGCTTCTTGCGGTCGGGCTTGCTGATGTACTTCTGCTTCTGGAACATTTTCTCCAGTGCCTTGCGCTGCACGTCGGAGAACACGGCACGGCGCAGCATCCCGCGGCGGGGCTTTCCGCGAGCGGCCAGCGGCCACGAGAAGGTGCCCGGGATGGGCACGACGCTGGAGGACGCTGCGGGCGGCAGGGAGGCTGTGCGCGGGAGGCCCTGGGCCCCTCCACCCTGTGGTTCCCCCGGGCTTCCGAGCCCCCTCTCCCTCTCGGATGCCTTCATCTCCCTAAAGCCCTCCTTTCTCTCCCCCTGGAGAACAGGCCACAAACCTGCAACCTGCAACTGTGAAAGGCGCTTTCCGCCCAAATAACTTTGCCTTTCAGCCATGCAAACCCGGATTAGGGAAAACCAAGAAACCAGCCCCCAACAACCGCCTGTTGCGTTTCCCCATTCAGCGGTCTCAGGAAAACTAACCTGTGTGGACTCGTGAAAATAGCAACAGAAAAAAAAAAAAAATGAACTGTAACAATAAAATAGCCGAGACCACTCCTTCGATCCTACCCCAAACTCGTATCACCTTGGTGGCTTTTGTATTTTTTAAATGCAAACGGGTTATTTTGCTGATTTGAGAGAGAAAGAGGAAAATCCGCTTTGGTTTTTTTTTTTCTTAAATCTACTCAGTATTCATCTTCTTAATATTAATCTTTCCTGCCCTCCCCCACAAAACGTAAAGAATTTGCCCGAAGACACGAAAAGTGGCAGCTAATTAGCACATTGCCCGCTTCCCAACGGGTATTGGCATGGTGAAAAGGGGGAGAGTTTCTCTTTAAGGGAGAGAAAAAGAAAAACAAAAAGAAACAGAGACTCTAATGAAGCGTGAATGGTAATTGTGTAGTAATGAACTAACAGAAAAAGGCTGCGGACAAGCAGCGAAAGGCATATATTACCGGGACCAAAGAGATTTACACTTTCAAACTAAACCCAGCTGCAGGCCGGGGCCGTTGGGAGAGTACCGACGGCAGGGGCTTCTCTCGCCCCAATCGTTCTCATTAAATGGGCATGAAAAGCTGTTTATAAAGCTCGGGCTGTTTTCGTTAGTGCATTGGGATGAGGGAGAAAAGGGGCAGATTCCACGATCAGCAGGAGCATGGGCGTTGGGGAGGGGTGAGCCCTCTCTCCCCCTTTAAAAAAAATCAACGGTGCCGCTTCTTTGGCTGCCATCTGAGAGAGGGGCCCTGGTTCTACGCATCCCCCACCGGCTGCGCGGGGCCGCTTCTCTCTGTGTAGGGGCTCTCCGTTCTCCCTCGGAGTTTGGGCCAGCTTCGTAGTCTCTGACCAGTGATATCACTGCGTGAAAACCTCGCGCACGGTTTAAGGTGTTTCTCCCTTCAACTGGGACTCTTGACACAGCCCTTTGCAGCTGCTTCTTATCTTGCAAGGCCTAAAACTCTTTAAAAAGATGTGGCAAGAAGCGGCGGCGCGGGAGGGGGGAGGGCGGTATGAGAAGGGGTCGGAAAATCGGGTGAGGAAATAGAAAGTGGGGGTTAGAGAAAGATCTAGGCCTCCTTCCCCCGACATCCCACACAAGAGGGCACCCCATGTGGTCTTGTGAAAAGCCCAAGCCCTGAATGAGTCTTAAAGAGAAATTAGCCCCGGCTGGTAGGTGTCTCCCGGCGGCGTGGAGGGGAGAGGGCCGGTCTGTGTGTGGCTGCCCGGAGGAGCTGACCAATTGGTCATGGTGCTGAAACCTTTGTGGGGAATCGTGGCCAAGCGCACTGACGCTGTGGGAAAACGGCAGGGTGAAGGGATGCCAACAGCTCCTCGCCGGGAAATGAACCGCCTCAAATTGGGACCATGACAATTCTTGCTAATTTGTAGAGCAGGGAATTGGTGCAAAGTGTCAAGCAGTCACTGCTTGTGCTAAATAGGGCATCAAATTGGCGCGACGGATTCGTGAATGTTGTACGCCTCGCAACCTCTGAACCAGAGCGTAACCCCGAGGGGTGGACGCAGAAATACGGCTCAGGGCAGGGAGCGATCGGGCGGGCTCGCCAGGAGACGGGACCAGACCTACCTGGGAAATACGAGGATCTGATGAAAGGTTGGAAGGAGCCTTCAAAGTAGGGAAAGGCGAACGTCTTGGGAGGGAGGCTCTGGAGTAAGGCGGGGGATGTTTCTGGTGGTGGGGACAGAATTTGATTATGTACTCGATTAGTGCGCTGTACACCGAATACATGATCTGATCGGCACTTGGCTGGTTCCAAAGGCATCGTTTTCAAATGCACTGACAGAGCAAACCCAATCTTCCCAACATTGTCCCGTCCGCGGAAGTGCTCCTCCCCCGCTAGTCCTCTGTGCCGCCTCCCTCTCCCCTAATCTCCGTCCTGGCCGCTACGAGACAGATAGGACTAGAGTGGGGAAGAAAAAAATTGGCAGCGCCACGGCACGAGCTAATTCACTAAGTGCATCGTTTTGGGCGGAGAAACCACGGGGAGGGGGAGAGCGGAAACGCAGACCCGAGGGGCGTGCGCTCAGCGGGGGGGGGCTCTGGAGAGTTGCGCGTCCTCGAGACCCTTGGTTCAAGTTCATTCTGAGGGTGGGACACCCCCGGCGGCTCTTCCTCCCGGAACTGCCTGGACCTCTCGCTCCCGCTGCCCGACGTGAGGGCTCCAGCTTCCCGCGCGCGTGTGTGCGCTGATGTGCGCGCGGATACTTGCTCCGCAAAGAAAACTAAGTCGGGAGAGCATCTAAATGGGCCTTCTGCGTTCTGCCTTCACTTACCTGTTCTGGGCGTCGAGGAGGAGAGGATGGCGTTCACACCAAACTTCAAAAACGTGGGCTCGCTGGCCGGGGAGAGGGCAGTCTGCGGAGAGCTGCCGCGCCGGCTGCCCGTGCCCGGGGTACCTGGGGAACCTAGGTCGGAAGTCCCGGAGTCGGCGGCGGCCGCGGGGGCCCCCTGCCTGGGGGGCGATAGGCTAGCAGCGGGCATGCTGCGGGGCAGGTAGGCGGGGGGCCGGCTGATGCGGATCAGATCCTCCACTAGGAAGCTAGAGTGGCCGGAAAATGCCGACTGCAGGGACTGGGGCAGGGTCAAGGTGGGCGTGGGCCGCAGGAGGCTCGGATACCCGGCGGGGGGCGCGAGGAGCCCGGGGAACATCATGGCCGGGAGCGGGCGGAAGGAACCCTTCTTCCAACGGCCGAGGGTGGACGCCTGTCTTCCCGCCCCTCCCACTTCCGCGGTGCCCTTCTCCGAGTAACGATCCCTCCAGGGCGGCTGGAGTCCTCCGGGGTCCTCCGGTTGAGGTGATGGTTTTATAGTGGCCCGCCCGCTACAGCGCTTTGAAAAGCGACAGCTCCGACAATGAAGTTCAACAAAGTTCTCCACTCGAGCTTCATTCGCTGGAGGTTCCGGGCCCTCTGATTGGTGCAGAGGTGCAATTTATGATTGGATTAGTCTTCATAAGCATGGCCTGCACAATGGGCCGCCGACAAAGGCCCTCGCGCGTCAATTCTGCATATCGACCGCCTCTTCGCAATACAGCGCGCCCCCAAAGCTCTTACCCGGGGTTTTTGTTCCGAAGCAACACCCGGGCTAATTAAATGCCTATTTAGGAGTTTCAGATGACATCTTGCCTCATAGAAAAGGAATTATTTAAAGAACGCACTAAATTTATTTTCAGCTCCCCCGCTGAGCCTGGAAAATCAATCAATAAATATTCATAGAAATACATCTCCAGGCTATCAGTAGAACAGCTCTCCCCTTGTGCGCAGGGAGGGGTATGTGTGTGGAAAATTTCAAGTCCTTGATCATGAAAATATGCTCCCTTTCCGGTGTCTAACCCTGTCGTCAGTCCAGCTGAAGCCTAAGGCAGACATGAGGGCTACACTGAATCAAAGTTAGAAGTTCCACTCTCACGGCCTGGCAGCTTTGGAAATTGATGCCGGGGGCAGTTGGGTGTGATGCTAAGGGCTGGCATGGTCTTGACTTGGGTCGTCTCATTTGAGAAGACCGTTCTTGTTCTGGAGTTGGTGGGGGCACCTGCAATCCCCTGGCACCTTGGCCAACAGTTTCCAGCAGTTTTTCTAGTCGTCCCTTTGGGGAGCATACAAAGCTTACTTGTGGGGAGGTGCAGAGGTAGGTGCTGTCCCCAGCTGGGGCACAGAATGCACCCCAAGAGGCTACCACAGATACGGGAACTTAGTGGGAGCAGCACCTCAGCCTTTTTCCAAACTCAAGGATCTATAGGCGTTGAAGTTGGAATAAGGCCCTACATACTGGGAGGTGCACAGTGTAGCCAAGGTGCAGTTCTTTAACAGCAAGGTAGGCATAAACAAAAACCAGAGGAAGGGCAAGGTTCCCAGGAACGTGGGTGCACACAGGGAAAGCCTCTCCTCAACCTGATGCACCTCAGGCCGAAACGCTCCCAGAGACAATCCCTCTGCTCTTCTCTGGGCTGGGACTGAGGTGCCGCGGAGCCTCTGTCCCGTTTCTCTGCTCCCCGAGATAACAGATGTGTTAAACGTCCCATTCATTTCTTTCGTGTGGCTGAACCTCCCCCAAGAGAAGTGTGCAGCCCCGCCAGGCTGCCCTGATCCTATTAACCATGAACTAACTGTCACCTTCAGCTGGTTTTCCTTTTTGCTTTTTAACACAAAGCTTTCTCAAAAATCTTATTAACCAGCTTTATTTCTCTCGATGGTTTTGTTCAGGGCGTTTTGTGTTGATGATCTCCATGTCGCTGCTTTAACCATTCAATAAAAGTGCATCTGTGATTTATATCACATTAAGGCAGAAACGGAGCGCGCTAAAGCTCTCCCTTGATTCAAATTAAAAAGTTATTTAGGACCGGGCTCAGGAGGCGAATGAATGCTGGGAGATGACGCAAGTGAGGAGTTTCCAAGCCCAAGTCTGTTTACGAAGGAGTCGTGGCCGGCAGGCAGAGCGGGAGGAGAAAGCCAATTAGGAAAGGAACGCTGTCGTCGGAGTAAGGGGCCTTTTAAACAGGAGAAATGCGTTGCTAGAGTTAATTGGAAGCCCCTGGAAGCGGAAGAGGGAGGTCTGCCGCAGGACTTCAAAAGTTTCTCTTCCCCAAGTTTGGCACTAAAATAGGTGAGAAAGTTTAAACGCGCTCCGAGTTCCACTGCCTAAGGGTCAGCTCTCTTCCTCATTCCCTTCTTCCCTTACCCTCCCGGGGTGCCCCTGTCCCCCCATAGTGCTGTCCGACACCCTCCCCAAGACTCTCAACGCAGTCTGGAGGCGCGGAGCTGCGAGCGCTGGAGGTGACCAAGTCCCTCTCCTCCTAGGCGCCGGGATCTTCCAGACGCACTGGCCCGCGTTTGCAGCGACGTCTCTGGGGTTTGTGGGGGCGGAGCCTTCCCCGCGCCCACCTTCCCGCTCCTCTCCCTGCTGAGCACTTCCGAGAGTAGTTTTTACAGTTATTATCCCTTCCGTTGACCGTTCCCTGCCCCATCCACACACACCGGATCTTCTGCCTCACCCTGGACTAACTGCTGCTAACAGTCTCCGCTTTTAAAAGGCGGCCCCGATGGGTTTGGGAAGACGGGTCACCCCCTGTCCGCGATCCACGTGGCTCAGCTTCCTGCAGTCGTCTCCACCGCCTCCTAAAGAACTCCTCAGGCCCCCGCAATGGACAGCAGCGTGGGGGAGGGGGGCGCGAGGGCTGGGCGCCCGTGGATAAGCAAAACTAAACCCTAAGGAAGCAAGAGATCGAAAGGACCGAGAGGATCTTACTTTCAGAGGTCTCCTTGAACGCGTCTTTTCAAACTCCGCGCCAGCCTCGGCGGCCGAACTAAGACCTGTGACTAATGCAGCTTGACCCGAGCCCGCAGGGTCCCTGCGTCCTGCCAGTCACGGCAACGTCGTCACCTTCCAGTTTCTTTCGGAGGAATCCCTCGAGGTCTGGGCTTTCTGCCTATTTCTCTTTCAGGGGAACAGGATACGGGAAGAGAAGAGAGAACCGGAGGCCCTGAGCTGGAGCTGGGGCCCCTGTCCGTGCTGCGGGAGGCTGGGGCCCAAGTCCCGGCCATCCTCATGCGCTTAACTTGCCCGGTCTCCCTGGTGCTCGGGGTGAAGCCTAGCTTTGCAGACATGACTTTGGGGTGCACTTAGGGCGGTAGGACGAACTCAGAACCCGTCCTGAGGGTTCCTTTCCCCCAGACAGTGGAGACAGCGTTCTTTGCTACAGCCACAGCGGGGAGGGCCCACCAGCGCCCCAGGGAAGCGAAGACTACCAAACTGGGCAAAGGAGGAGGTAAAGCAACGCGACAAGAACTTTCGGCCCTCGGAAAAGATGGCAAGGGTCCGTTTCAGGATGGCTGAGAGCTTGAGGCCGTCCTTGGCATGCTGCGGAGCCCCAGCAGAGTCCAGCAAGCTTGGCAGAGGTGGGCTCGGCGCGCAGGGCAAAGCGCCTGGCCAGCCTCCTCCAGACCAGGGCGGGGCGCAGAGGCCGAGCTGACTGACGAGGCGGTGGAGGAGGAGGAGGGTTCGAGGCGCCGGCTCAAAGAGCTTTCCTACCGCCCCAGCCTCTCTATTAAGACAACTCTAAGGAGTCCACCTTTAGAATAGGCCACAAGGAGCTACTGGCCGCCCCAGCCCTTTCTAGCGCTTTCCCCTCGCCCCCCATCCTTTTCACACTCACTCCCCTCTTTTTCCTTGAAAATCCTTCTATTATGCCAATCAAGCAGATGGTTTGCAGGAAATATAGCTTGGCCTCGCTGACCGAAACTAATTTTAACTAGCTTTCCAAGCCTGAAACGTTTGTTTTGCTCTTACAAAATAGCCCCTAAAACAGCTGGCAAGGGTGAATTAAACCCATTAAAGACACATTTATAAGAAATTATATTCACATAGATTGCCTGAACCCCCTTGCGCAGTCTAAGAGAGGAGATGAGCACATTTAAATGAAAATGTCCCCTCTTTAAGGTAGCCTGAAAGTCTCAAAACATTTTACTAAATAGATTAACTTGACTATTGTCTTGCACCGCATTTATCAGCTTCATTAAGTGAATAGCTGAACAAATATACTTCGCCTGCATGAAAAGCTCTTTTTCCAGGGACCTCATTGTACCCTCAGGCCTGACAGGTGGTTAACTGTGTGTTGTGTTTTTTGGTGGGTTTTTTGTGTTTTCTTCTTCTTTTTTTTGCCCCAAAGAAAGAGGATCTCTGTAGGACTAGAGTGGCCTGGCTCAGTGCTGGCTTGGCGGGTCCCCCTTGGAGCCCTTCAACAGCGGCAACATTAACACCACGAGTGTTGGGTAAGCATTCAAATGAATCAAAATGAAATCTTGGTGAGCAGAGACTTGAGCATTTTTCTCTCCAACATCCGCTCTTGTCTGGGAAATTAATTTCATATTTCTTCTCAAAGCTGAGATTCCCTTCCCCTTGACGATAAATTGCCTTCCCTTTACCTGGCTTAGCCAGCTCTTTGCAGACTGCAGGATTAGTTATTTCACCCACATTGGCTATGGATGAAACTAAGGGTTTCCCTTTGCAATCTGACCCTCTAAGGTTTAACTATACGCACATCTTTACACTTCACTGCAGGGCCCAGCCCTTGGTTTCTGTTCCTTGCCCTCAGGGTTCACTTGGTGTCAAGAGCAAAAGCCCGAGGTCACCACTCCCGTGGATCCTACCCCAAGCATGCCTGTCCTGTCTGCAGTAGCTCTCCAGCCCTGTTCTGCCTGGAGGCCTGGCTGGCCACTAGGTGAAAACAGGAGGGGATCTCTGGCTGCGGACTCTTCCCCTTGCCCTGGGCCTTAACTTTTAGAGGCTTTAACACCCACTGCAGCTCTTTTTTTCTGTGTCCCATCACCTCTCCTGCCCCTCCCCCTTCTCACCCTAAGCTGGAGCTATTGATTTCCTGTCCCAGCCTGATCCTGGCTAAAGAGGGCTGGACAAAAGTGAAGTTCACTGATGGGCGCTGGGTGAGGTATAGGACCTTTCTTTGGCCTTGAAAGGGCTGCTGTTTTGTCAGTGGACAGACAGGAGAAAACCCAGACTATCCAATCCATTCAGCTTCTCTTTCTGATCTTTTAGGACTCAGGCATGGGAACCAGAGGCTGCTTAGGGAAGCTGGGTTTGCGTTCAGGTCCAGGTGGCCTGGATGGGGGTGTGGGTGTCTGTCATTCAGGAATTCATATATTGGTTGACAGAGGAGACGTGAATGTTCTCTCCCCCTCACCCCCAACAGAGAACTTTTGGAAGGCCAGTCTTGCTTACAGTGAATAGATGTGATGGGCTGGCTTCAAGGTTTACACCAATCTTTGGAGCAATCTCCAGACACTCCCGTCTTCATGTTTGATGTTGGTCTTCCCGACATTTAAGAACTTATAAAGGAAAAAGATGTTTACTTATGGCCTGAAGTTCTCTTCTACACCAGATTCTTGCTTCATAGTCTCCTTTTTCTTTTTTTTTTTATGTTAAAAAAGGAAAACCAGACACATTTGAGTAGATGAAGGGAAGAGAAGTTATTTACAGGACCAGGACAGGCACATTAGAGAAGTGTGTGTGTGTGGGGGGGGTCCTCTAAACATCCATGGTTTTTCAGTTCAACTTGTCTCTATTTAAAATTTATTTGCCCTTTTAGAAACAAAGAGTTAGTCTTCCAGTCCATGCAGACACCCACAAGAGGCCAAGAGGTAAAGCTTCTAGTCCAGTGGCGGCGAACCAGTGGCCTGTACGCCTCAGTTGACAGGCAGAGCCCTCTCTGCTGACAAGTGAGCCCAGTTGCTCCAGCAGTTGAGCACTGGGTGAGAGTTGTTTTTTCTAATCTAAAACCTCACTATTCAGGTTTGATCGCAGTGTTGGCATTTTTCAGAATGTAAGTGGGTTTGGGGTTGCAGTTCGGGCACTTGGTCTCTAGAAGGTTCACCATCAGTGCTCTCATCTTTTATTACATAGCAAAACTTAGTTCTAACGATTGTTTTTCTTCTAATAGGGAGTCTTGATTTTGCCCAAGGAGGGTCCTAGCAGAAAGAAGGGCTGTTAGAACCATAAGCCCGTGTATGAGGGAAATAGTTCAAAGTATGTGGTACTTGAAGTTGCTGGAGGGTTGTTTGCCTAAGGCCAGGGTAGCCTACAGGTTAATGCAGGTAACAGAAAGGGAAGTAACCTTAGAATCGTATCCACGCTGCAGTTCTGCATGTTCAGTGGCAGGAAGGGAGGGGAAGGTGTAAGAGAGCATGATATTTCTCTTACACGTCACTAAGAGGCACATCTCTTTGGCCTGAAGACTAAATGCCAACCTCTCTCAGCAGGAGGAAAAAGTTACCCTCCATTCTACTCCCATCCCTGCTGAGTTAAATCCACTCCCGGAATTTGGGGGACTGAGCTGGTTATTTATTTTCTCTTTGCCCTCCTAAATCACAATCTTTCCTCTAGAGAAGCCGACCCAGACCCAAGCATGCCTTGCTGGCTGGATTCTTCCAGTTGGTTTCAGCCAGTAGGGGGCACTGGCACCAACACCGCGAAAGAGGAAGAGATGAAAGGATGAAAGAAAGGCTGGAGTGTTCTTCCTTTTTGCCGTTTTTGGCAGGCTCAGTAACCACTCCTGCCAGTCAGGACTGTGTCCTACCAACCTCCTGTCCTTTTACTCCCAGGGAGTCAGTAGGGTACTGGCTCCCACTGCCCCTTTTTTCTTCTCTCCCCCTTACCACACCTCTTAAGAAGTCCCTTCCGCCAGCACTATACGTCTGCCCCTGGAATCCTGACTTGTACTGAGGTCTGCTCTCTCTTATTTTCTCTGTGTAGCTTCAGTATCACCATCTCCATAGGGTTGTTAAAATTGTGCTTATTTTTCAAAGGATCCTTCCTTGGCTTTACGTCCATCTAGCTCTTCTTACGGACCTCCTCTAACTTCTGTGAATTTGGGGCCATGACTACGGACAGAGGCCTGTGGCCCACTCTACATCACAAAGGTCCATACATCCAGGATTGGTGGACATCTCGACTGAATGTCCAAGACCTACCCCTTGTCTCCACATAGCCATCTCAGCCATGCCTCAAGTTTGAGGATGGGTTCCCCGGAGACATGCTCCATCCTTGGAAAAAGACATCTAGGAAGAGACTGGTGCAATCTTTGAAAAAAAGGCTTGGTTTCATTTGGGCTAAGAACTCCAGGGTCTAAACAGAAAAGTGTAGGCTGTAGATAATCATGTCCTCTTGGCCCCATGGATAGGAGTAGGGCTAGAGGGAATCTCTCTGAAGTTCAGGGCCCAACAAGATCCTTGTTTGATCTAAGGGTGGTATTTTTTACAACTAAGCTTTTTTGAAAATCACATCTGCACTTGCTTGCCACAGAAAGGGCTCTCTAAATGACCCTCAGACTGTAGGTACTACACAACGAATAGAAGACCAATGGAGTGTGGAGGGTTGGACTTTGTTCTGGTAGAACAAATGTAAGGAAAGTAGGATGCTCAAAGCAAAAGCAGAGACAATAATGCATCTTGTTATCAGAAAAACAAAATCAGAGTGAGAAAGTAAAGCCATGCTATATAATTCTGGAGCCACTACCCACTGTTCAAATCAAGTAAAATCAAGTAAGATTAATACAATTCCTCAGCCACCCTGGCCACACGATTCTAATCCTCAACAGCGACACACAACTTGTGGCTACTGGATCAGATGACGCAGACTCGGCATTTCCATTATGGCCGTTCTTCTGGGCAGCATGGCAGAGGTCTCCTGAGCATGGGAAACTGAGGCCAAGAAGCAGAGTCTGCTGACATAGGGGTTTGGAAGCCGAGAGAGCAGTGACTACTGCAGACAGGGGGCTGGAAGACTGTGAAGAGGAAGAAAACATGTAGTAAGCTCCATGTTAGCAGAAGAGCTAAGGCGAGGCAGGAACTTCCAGCAACTAGGGAGATTTCCAAGCCAACACCTGACCTTAGCACCCCACAGATATTTACTCCTTCAGATATTTACTGGGTCCTCCCTGTGCTGGCAGGGGCAGGTACTATTTCAGGTGCTGGGAACACTGGAGTAACCAGGCAGATGTGGATCCTGCCGTCCACTTAGAATGAAGGAGGAATGGGCCTGCTGACCCCTCCACCTCCCCTTCTTCACCATATTCCTGCCAGCCCAGCCCATCTCTCTAAGGGGCCAGGCTCTTCTGCCCAGGATATTTTACACTGGCTTTTCCTCTGTTTGTCTCATTTGGTTAATTTCCATTCATCTTTCCCTTCAGATTGCAGCTTAAATGTGACTTTCTGGTCACCCAGTTTCAACCACCTTGTACCTTTTCTCCTTGCTATGGTATAAAAGTGCTGCTTGGCCAGGTGTGGTAACACATACCTGTAATCCCAGCATTCGGGAGGCTGAGGCAGGAGGATCACTGTGAGTTCAAGATCAGCCTGGCTTACGTGAGCAAGATCAAGGCCTGCTTGCACTACATAGCAAGACCTTGTCTCAACAAAACAAAGAAAAACAAAGCAAAACAAAATGTGCTGCTAGTTACTATGTACCCTTGGGTCCAGTTTCTTAGAATTCCATTCCTTAGGTTTTTTTCAACTGCCTCATCTAAAATGGGTATATTTCTTGTACAAGATTGTAAAAACCATATATGTATTGTCTAGAACAGTAGTTGGCCTATAGCTAGATATACAAAAGTAAGTGGCTTTCTCTTTGAGAAACTAAATTTCTTTATTCTATTCCAAAGTTTTTTCAATATCAGTGAAAGACATTTTGAGCAATAATAATGATAAAAACATCTGTGATGATGATAGTTTTACTGACCAATTTATTTTATTTTATTTTAAAGAGAATAGTAAAAAAAAAGAACAATAGCAGAATGCCAACATCACAGACATAAACAAAACAAAGCAAGAACATTAAAAATGATACACAGTTTCAAAACAGAATGATAGGGCTGGGGATCTAGCTCAGTGGAATAAGTGCTTGCCTGGCAAGCACAAGGTCCTGAGTTCGATCCCTAGTACCGCAAAAAAAAAAAACAAAAAAACAGAATGATAGGAATTAACAGTGGTTGTTATAATGCGTATTGTTATCTTCAACAAAGTTGCTCAGATTACCAGATATAAGAATGGAAGATTGTTCAAACCATTAAAGAGAATAAAAAATAATTATTAGAAAAACATTAGAGATGATACAGATTTTCACTAGATGAAATGGTAGGAATTCATTCACCAATGGTTGTTCTATTGCATATTGTTGTCTTCAAATCAGTTGCTCAGTTTACCAGATACAAGCTGCAGAATTGGTCAAAATATAAAAAAATTTAGGCATTAACTGTTCCTTTCAATGAACCACCAGACATCAGCAATATATATCATATATCATATATTGCTGATGTCTGGTGGTTCATTGAAAGGGACATATATTTATATTTATATTTATATTTATATTTATATTTATATTTGTAGCCTTCCTTCTTTCTTTTTCTTCTTTCCCTCATCCTGGTTGTTTCTTCCTTTGAGCAATTTCTTTCCTTTTCATATTATCTATTATACATTTTGGGTTTTATTTACTCTTTCAGGTTTTTACACTAAGGAGACAATATGATGTTTACACATGTGGGTCTGATTTATTTCACTTATGTGTACAGTCTCTAGTTGCATCCACTTACCTATAAAACCCTCGATTTTATTTTTTTTTAATAGAGGAGTAATACTCAATTGTATACAAATGCCTCATCTTGTTTATCCATTCCTCAGTTGAAGGGCATTTGGGTTGTTTGCAAGATTTAGCTATGACAAATTGTGCTGCTATAAAAATGGGCGCACATATATCACTGTGAAATGTTTTTAATTCTTCTGGGAAAATACCAAGAAGGGAAATAGCTGGGTTAAGTGGGACTTCTAATCCTAGTTTTGTGAGGAATCTCCAAACTGATTTCCACGGTGGTTTTACCAATCTACACTCTCGCCAGCTTGACCAATTTTTATATGCCTACTATTGTAATAAGTATTACCCAGTCATTGTTTAAACTAATCTTCAAATCGGCATTATGAGGTAGATACAATTATTACCCCCATTTTTCTAAAGGAGAGAACACAAAAACTTAGAAAAATTTAATAATATAACTATGGTGGTTTTGTATTATGTTAATATGTTTGGGCTGAACTAGATTCGGTGGAATTCTCTATTTAATTCTGAGTAGAGCAGACCTAAAAAATGTCTGAGGGTGACTATATACAGGGTGAAAAAGAAGCCACTTTACAGCTGATCAGCTGATTCACTTCCTTGTGAGGCAGTGGTTAGGTCTGCAAATGCTCCATCTCCCCATTGGAGTAGCCACTTTCCTTTTGCTAGAATGAAAGACCTGACACTCATGACAGACAAGAGCAGTTTATTTGACCTGCTTCTTCCAGTGGGTTCAGTCCATGGTTGACAGCTCTCAGTCAGAAGTGGCACAGTGGAAGGCTCACCTCATGGGCACCAGAAAGCAGAGAGAGAAAGGAGATGGTCCATACACTCTTCCAGGTCATGCTCACAGTGAGGTGCCTCCAACCAGCCCCCAGTTTGTAACAGCACATTTAGGGACAGAACCCATCACTATTAATCTACTGATGAGTGTAGTACCTCCATGATCAAATCACTTTCTAAAAGCCTCACCTGTAAATACATCAGACTTCCAGGGGACTTCTGGAACCATAACCTAAACCATAACCTTCTGTCCCTGTCCTCTAAAAGAGTCACGTCTATGCATCATGCAAAATGCATTTAGTCCATCTCTAAGAGTCACCATAGTCAATAGTTTCAGGATTACTGAGAAGTGCCAAGTCCACGTCTGAGACTGAAGGTAAACTTCTAGCTGGGAATCTCTATAAAAATTAAAAAAGTTAAACATAGGAGGCACACAGTGCCACAAGGTAAATATTCCCATTCCAAAAAGGAGAAATAGGCAGATAAAAAGCAGTCAAATGAAAGCAAGATGGAAACCCAGCCTGGCAAACATTAAATTCTGTGCTCCATGTCCAGTATCCGAGGCAAGTTGTGGCGGGATGTACACCCCAAAGAGCTTGGGCAGCCCACCCACACATCACTGCCAGTTGCAGTTCTCAAGGCCTCTCTCTTGGGCTCACGCTATTCACCACCTGCAGCTTTCCCTGACAGCTGTTCCACACTCCTGGCACCTGCAACTCTCTGTGGCCTCCACGGCACCCTCAGGTTCACTCTGACAGTTTCACACACTGCCCTCTCTGGGGCACACTGGCTTCTCAGAGCTTCTTTTAAAATTTGGGTGGAGGCCTCCATGACAACACAATTCATGCATTCTTCATGCCTGAAAATCCAGCACCATGTGGATAACTCTATGGCCTGCCACAAGATTGGGCAGGATCCAGGAACTTTGGACCATGGCTGCAGTGGCCTTTTGGACGACTGAGCACAATGAAATGAATCCCAGGGAACCAATTCCCTAGGAGGTCTTCTTGAGCAGCATCTCAGGAACTCTCTTCTCAAATGAAAGTTTACTGCTTTGCACCCTTGAGTCTATAAAGGTTAGGCCTATTCCTGAGATACCTCCAAGCCTTCTTTTTTATTGTTCTGCTACAAAATATTTGGCTTCTTTTTACTGCTAATCTTTTTATCAACCATAGTATTCTTTGCACTACTTTTGCAGGCACTTTTTTTGAGACAGGATCTCACTATGTCATTCAGGCTGGCCTTGAATTTCCTTATGTAACCTAGGCTGGCCTTGAATTTATAGGGATTCTCCTGTCTCAGCCTCCTAAGTACTGGGATTATAGGTGTATACCACCATACCCAGCCCTACAGGCACTTCTTTTCTGGCAAAACTGGAAACATTTTATATCTTTTCGCTCTGTCTTTTGGTCCTGATTTTCACTGTAGATTTGGCTAAAAGCAGCCAGTTGTACCCATGGCACAACTTGAATATTGGACTGCCTTGAAATTTCCTCCATCAGATTAATAAGACTATTGCCTTTAATCTCAGTTTCCTACAAAGTCTCAGGACACAGGACAAATGTAGACAAATGTTCTGACAAACTATAACACACATGGCCTCTAGTCCAAATGCTACTGGAGCACTTGTTTCCATCTGAAACCTCTTGAACCTGGATTGTACTGTCCACATTCCTGTAAGCATTCTGGCCTTCTGACCTCCAATCAGAATCCACCCATCAAGCTATGCTCACAGCATTCTAGGACTTCTTTAGCCTCATCTTCAAACCTTTCCAAACTCCTCTAAAAACTTCAAAACTACATGGTCAGGTACCAAAATTTCTTGGTACCTATTTCTATATTAGTCACCTATTTCTGTATTTCTTGGTACCTATTTCACATCACTGGCTTCTCCCACTGCAAAAATTTTCCCATCACAAAAACACCTGAAACATTTTAAAACAGAAGAGATTTAATTTCACTCTTGGTTTTGGGTGATTCAGTCCATGGATGACTGGCTTCAAGAAAGAAACAACAAGGTGGAAAGGTACGGCTGAGGAAAGCTGCTGACCCCGTGGCAACCGGGAAGAGGGCAGGAGAGAGAGAGAAGGGGGGGAGAAGGAGGAGGAGGAAGAGGAAGAGGAGGTGGAGAAGAGGGGAGAGGAGGGGAGAGGAGAAGACAGAGCCAGGGACAAGAGTGCAACCGTCTAGATCACACCCCCAAGACCTGCCTCTTCTGACCAGGCCCTCCTAACAGCACATTCACAACTGAACTCATCCGTGGATGGATCCCCTGGTGACCCTACTGCCTCATGATCCAGTCACCTCCCAAACTTTTGAGACTTTTGAGGGTCATTTTATATTTAAACCATAACACATAAAAACCCATTAAGAATTTCCACACATTCTCTAAAATAATCTTCAAGAAAGCATTATTATACGATGAGATAGATGCTATTATTATGACCCCCATTTACCTAAAGAAGAAGACACAAAAACCTTGAGAAATTTAATAATATATTTGTGGTGGCTTTGTAGTGCATCAATTTGGCTGGGCAGAATTACATTCCTTGGAAATCTCTCCCTCCCTGACTCTAATTAGGGTAGGCCATGAAAACATCTCTCAAAGAGGTGATTCTTTGAATGGCACTTATGCAGATACACATAGCATATGGCCTGTCTCCTATTGGCTGTTCCTCCCTGATAGAGAAGATGCCTAATAACACACAGGTAATAGATGCCTCAACTCAAACTTGAAACTCAGCCTAACATCAGAACCCTTGCCCTTAACAATTATTATGTACTAGCAGAGAACCCCCCATGAAAGAAGTCTTGGGGTTTGCTGAGTTGATAAGATTAATCTGTGGTTTCCTATAAATAGCTATTAGAGTTTTTAGAAGCAATCTTTGTGAGAACAAAGGATCAAGAGTGTAGGAGGCGTTGGTTTTTCTGCTCTGACAGAGGGAGATAAATGTGAATCCCAGTTCTATTTTGACTCCAGTTGGAAAGGTGTCATTTTTTTTTCTTGTGCTTTTTATGGGCAGGAGCATCTTTACTAGAGGCCTAACCTGAGAATTACCACTCTTGTTTCATGGGCCAGAATAGTGCCAATGGACAGGTCACTGATTAAAGAGATCAAGACTCTCCCACCTGGGCCTAGGGAAGGGCCTACCCTCATAGAAACACATGAGTGTTAGACTCCTGATCAAAGAAGACACTTGCTTGCAAGGAAAAAGAAATTGTAATTTTGGCAAGGCAACCAACCGTGTTTGTTTCTCCATATACAAGCGTAATGCATGAAAGGGAACTTTCTCAAAGCCAGTCCCATAGGTGAGTCTTAGTAGTTACCCTTTACTGCTTATCCCATTCCTGCCTTTTATTCTTTGTCTATTTACTCCACCACACCTGCTGCTGGTGGTCATCAACACCATTCCTTCTTTGGGCAGTTAGTCAGCATTTCCTAACTTCTCTTGGGGTTAGATGGAGCCACTGGACTGTTCTAGCTCATGGGATGTGGGCAGATGTAAGTGTACCACTCCTAGGTCTGGCATATAAAGTTTCCTAAGCATAAGACTTTCTCTTTCCTTCCTCCACTGGGATGAGAAGGCCATACACTGACATGGCAGTAGCACAAATTGGGATGAACCTTGGTTCCTGAGTCATGGGAAGAGAGCTGCCACCCTTCCATCCACTGTGACAAGAGCAAGAATTAAGCTTTTATGATTTTGGAGTTATCGGAGACTTCATCTTACCCTGGCTAAGGTATTCACTCAAATCACCTTCCATGTGCTTGTGTTCTGAGCATATGGGCTGCTGACTGATGTGCCTGATACATGCTACCAAGGTGATTCACCAGACATACGTCCTTTTGAATCTTTCCCATGAAGTCCCTCTCATGTGAGTCTTAGTTAAGCACTTCCAGTGGCAGGAAACGACTGCTTTCTAGCACTCATTTCTACTAGATGGCATATAGAGTAAGGAAGGAAGGTAGGCTTCTGTCTGGGAGCTGTACCTCACCGACTGGTGGTTGTTGTCCAACATGCTATGGAAAGAAGTATTCTGAGGCCAGTGGTGGGTTGGAAGGGAAAGGTTTTTATTTTAATTAATAATACCTTCCACCGTTACAGGGGCAGGAGGGGCAGATCTAGGCCCCCATCTGGCATCTCTCACCTGAGGATTGTGAGCAATGAGGAGAAAGCAGGAAGCTCAAAGGAAGGAGGTTTGAAGGAATGAGGAAGGAGGAAGCTCAAAGGAAGGAGGTCTGAGTCCATGAAATAACAGGACTCAGAGGATCGGATATGGGGATGATCATTCAATAATAGCAACAATCACAGTGGCTTCCATTTAGTGAGGACCATGCTAGTGTTTTAGGTATTTTATTTTACTGCTTTCTCATAACAAGTCCATTTTATAGGGCAAAGAACCTGAAGCTAAGGAAATAATTTGCAGAAGCCCATCTAGCTATTTTAGTGGCAGAGGCAGATTCGGAACAGGGTGATCTGACTCCAAGTCCATGTTCCTATCTAGCATCCTACACTGACAGTAGGATTAAAGGAAAGACTGCTATAGCATTTTTGAAGAGTTTTATACTTCAATATCTGTGGCGGGGAACTATATTTCACATGATAGGATCTTTGGTAGCATTGCTGCCTTCCACATTGAATACATCTACTATCATTCAGTATGAAAGCCAGTGGGGCCACCCTTAACCAACCTATCGTGACAGTGTCTCTAGAAACTGCCAGATGTCCCCAAGGGAAGCCCTAACTGCCCAAGCTGAGAAGCACTGAGTTAAAGGAGTAAAAGACCTACATGGGGAGCAGTTCTTGTTCCCAACAGGCAGGGGACCCAGGAAGGCTCTGAGGGACAAAAAGCTAAGACAAAGGTCAGTTCTGTGCAGAGAACTAACCTAGAGCCAGCTTGTCTGGGGAGCCTTTGTCACTGCAGAGTGCCACACTGTGGGGGTGGGGGGTGGGGCTTAGTCCTCGTGATTGGAGAACTAAGTCTCCTGGGTGCTCCCTGTTAAAGACAGCACTGAGCAGGGCTGAGTTTGCAAGAGAAGATTTCTGTAGCCTCAAACTGTAGGCAAAAGAAGGATGTGGAGTAGGAGGATTTTGGCCACTGGGGTCACTGCAGACATAGCTAGCGAGCAGTGTGTACTGAATGAATGTTTGCTGAGTGAATGGGAAAATGCGGGGTTATATTTAGTTTGGAGTAAAAATATGGTGCAGGGCTGGAGCTCAGTGGTAGAGCATGTGTTTAACATGTGAGGCCCTAGGTTTAAGCCCCAAAAGCAAAACAAGAACAGCAAAAAGATATAAAACAACATACCTGAATTGCCACTAAACCTGTACTTGGTAGACACAAAGCAGTAGATTTTGGACATTTGTTCACCAGGGTTAGAGAAGAAAAGGAATGTTTCAGTAAAACATTTAGTAAACATGAAGAATCATAATCTAATGTGTTTGCCCACTGGCTCATGTACTTTCAGATGAAAGTCTGCTTTACGTGAGGACAGATGTTGCCTGGAATAATAAAAAGCTAAGTGCTTTGAAAAAAAAATGAACGGTATTTGGCAAAATCCACAGTTTTCTTTGTAGGTAGCTAAATAGATGTGTCATTTTTTGTACTTCTTTTTGTTCTTATTTTTTTAAACAAATCTTTTTCATCGAACTTAAATTTTTTTAACTGAGCCATAAGAATTGTTATATTTTGGGGTTACAGTGTGATATTTCAGTCCCTACACACAAGGTGCCATGGCCAAGGTAACTGGTAAATCCATCACCTTAAATGTCTATCATTTTTTTGGGTTAGGAGTATTTAAAAGCTTTCTCATAGACAAAGAGTGAACAGTTTCTTCCTATATGTACTTAGTTAAGATCTATTTCAAAGAGTTTCTCAAATTCAGAACCCGTGGAGAGATTGTGACTGGAGAGAGGGCTCCTGCCTTCATCAATTCAGAGAACCCACCTGGCCTCAGGGTCGCACCCCTTTACTTTAGACAGTCCTAATGGAGGCCCACAAATATTTACAGTAATTTGTTACAGAGCCAGACAACATATGCCCAACCCCAGCTCATGCTCATGGGTAACTGCTGAACCTAACCTCAAAACACAAAAACAAAACAAAAAAACCCAAGTCCTACAATTATTTGGGATTGCTTATTAAAAATAAAGCTTGCATTTTTTCCCTCTCATTTCCATTTTCTCCATAAAGCAGTCCAAAAATCTGTGTGTGTATGTATGTATGTGTGTGTGTGTGTGTGTGTGTGTGTGTGTGTTTGGACCCATCATTCAAGATCTTTCGCTATTACTTATGTGCAATCGGCGACATAAAGCATGCAGGGCGTTGTTGCTATTCACATTTTTCCTGTTAATCTAATTACTAATGTAGGGGCTTCAGAAATGGCGCTACCCACATAGAAAAGCTTTACCCCCACCTGGCAGATTGTTTAGCCAACCTTTACAAATGCACAGTTTTAAAGGGGGAGGGTGCAGGAGGGAAAGAAGTCTTTTTTTTTTTTTTTAAGCTTCTATGCAGAGCGATGGAAGGAATTTAGTGGTTGTCAACATGAGTTTAGGACAAAGGTATGCTTTAAAACATAGGTTCATTTTGACTCAGCTTCAGGTCACGCGAACCAGGGAAACCTGTGCTGCTATTTGTTTTGTGTTTTTAAAAGAGTTCCTCAGACTCAAGGGAGGGAGATGAGGCAGACGGCAGTCCCTAGGGGATGCTGTGCACTGGAGGGTGGGTACCTCAGCGATGTTATTTCCAGAGGCCTGTGGTCCCTGTGTGAAAGAGCAGCTTTGAATGAACAGCCCTAGCCAGGCTTGATTTTGAACTGAGTTTTAGTTCTTGAATCTTACAAACAAAATAAAATACCTTGTGGAACAGAGCCCATTGAGTGGGGATGATGGGTTAAGAGTGGGGGTACGAGGTGGCAGCGTGGGTGCTTGTTTATCAAGGAGGAGTTGTCTGTTGTTTCTGCAGCCCGTGAAAGGAAAGACGCCAGAATCTGATGGCTGGGGTAGCATTGATGTGAGGTAACGGGGTAATCGGATTGAAAGGGAGCCATGGTATTTATGTCAGTTCACATTTCGTCAAAGGAATAATATAAGGTGCTACCTAGCTGCAGCTTTGGCCCGGGGGTTCAGTTAGCAAGCACCCAGGCCTCACTGGATTCAAATATAAATTAACTCTCACAAGAGCATTGCCTGATTAATCTATTTGCATAATAGTAGAAAAACTTCAGAGTGGTTACTTTTTTTTCCCCCCTTACAGGGATTTGGACAAGAAAAGGTTTAAATTCATTTGAAAGAAGAGTGTATGAGAAGTCAGAGAAGCAAAAGCCCCCTCTGTGAGCTCCCAGAACTGTTTTCTGTGTGCAGCAGGGCAAGGGCTGGGGGAAACCCCGTGCACTCCAGAACTTTAACTCTTCCAGGGAAAGTCACCTTTCTCCCAGGCCTGAGAAGTCTTGGTTCTTGGCTCCAGTGGTAGCATCTGGTTCAGAGGGAGCAGGGCATCAGCCCCAAGAAAGTATCCCTGGTGGTTCAGGTTCCTATCAAAGGACAGCATGGTTTCAGAAACATATAGGTTGGGTGCTGGTGTGCTTAGGGCCACTGAGTGTTCATGAAACGATTTTCAGGTCTGTTCCTCATCCCAAAGGAAGTAAAGTAATTGAGTTTCTAAAGATCATGCCATTCATGACCTGTTTGAACCCAGTGCACTCATTCAGTAAGTACCTGTGAGGTTTTCAGGTATGTGAAGGTGGGTAAACCAACAGATTCTAAGCCTTATTATTTTAGGAAACCATATTAGCCGGGTGTACTGGCGCATGCCTGTAATCACAGCCCTTGGGAGGCAAGTTTGATCCAGCCTGGGCTACCTAGTAAGTTCCAAGCTAGCCTGAATTAGATAGTGAGACCCTGTCTCACAAAACAGAAAACAAAACAAAACAAAAATTGTACCAAATGAGAAGGATGGAAGAGAGCTCGGGCTTTACGGGTTTCTGAAGTTTGACATCTGAAATATCAAAAATAGATACTTGATTATTTTTCTATAAAAATTTCAATAACAGAAAATGAAAAGATAGTTATACACATAATTAGAAGCTTTGATCACTCCCAGCCTCTGCTCCAGAACAAAGACCATTCTTTTCCCAGTGCTGCGGACACTATCGTCGGTATTTCTTACTCATCCTTATTACTTTTATCCCCTCATTACCCACTGTGGTAATAAATAAACCACTAAAGCCACTCAGAGAAACCTGCCGTGCTGGATCACAATGTTTCTATTTCTAGCAGTCCCAGAAGGAAACACATTAAAAACAATAGCAGGAAAAAATACAATTTTCTAAATGATTGCATGGTTAATTCCAAATTTTATCATGGAAACTTCTTGCTGTGGAAGCTATGCCTGGGCTAGGTGCTCAACAGCTGCTAGTTTTACTTTCTCTTTGTTTGAACACATCCAGGATGACAATTAGAAAATGCCTTTGTTGCTTAGAAATTTCAAGAAATAAGAGCTTAATACAGCATAGTGGGAAAAGGCTGTTCCATGAAATTCTGTGTCTCTAGGAGTCCCCACTCAGCCTAGGAACCCTTTTCTTTAAGCTCTGTGTTCCCTACATCCTGTTAACAAAGGTGAGTGTCCAATAGCTTTTCTCTTTGTAAAAAAAAATAATCCTTTTGGCAGTAACGCTAATTTTGTGTTGAAATTAGCACCCATTTAATGGAAACCTTATTCCCTAATTAGCTGGTCACGGTACATTCAATACTTCTCTTTATATTTACTCTGAAAGAGAATCACTGATTTTTATGCAAGAGATTACGCTAGCTACTAAAGAAGAGAAGTTAACCCATTACCATTCCCTCTAGCATCTTATTATCTATCAGGGAAATAAGACACATACCCACTCTCACACTTCTAATTTCCCAGCAGTTGAGCATCAGAGGGAAGCCAGTGAGCCTGAGCGCCAACATGACTGCAGTACTCACACTGCAAAAACAGACCAGATGAGGGGAGTAACTGGGGCCAACCCTGGCAGCAGGAGCAGCACTTGGAGGCTAAAAAGTGGCTCATCCTGGCTGCTGCTAATGCCAAGATATGGAGCTCGGGTGGGGGCATGAATGTGGAGACCTGGTTTTGCTCTGGTTGGCCTTAGCTGTGGCCGCTGCACTCAGGCCTGTGTAACCAAGAGGCACTGGACAAAGTAAGGTAGGTTCTGAGGATAGCAAGGATTTTGGAAGGAAAAGAGACTCGGTCCATCTGGCCCCAAGCAAGTCGAGCTTCGACTGCTCAGGAAACACTAGTCACCCTGAATAAAACCAGGTCTTTCTAAATGGCTCATTCATCAGTTTAGGGTTAGTCTCTACCTACCATAGCAGACAAAGCAACTCTTCTTCCTTTTTTTTTTTTTGGCGGGGGGTACTGGGAATCAAACTCATGATCTCGCGCTTGAAGCAGATACTATGCTACTAAGCTATATCCCCAATCCCAGAGCAACTCTTTAAAAGATAAATTACATCAAGTTATGCCCCTACTTGCAACCCTTCAGAGATTTCCGATAGCCCAACTCCTCTGCATGGCCTACCAGGACCAGCCTCATGCGGCTGCTTTAGCTCCTTGGACCAGCCAAGCTACAGTGTGCTCTAAAGCTTATGCAAAGGTTATTCTCCGTCCTGGTTAATTTCAAGCTGCTCTTGAGATCAAACTGTAAGAGCAGGACTCTTGCAGGCTTTACTCTCCAAGTAACCTTCCAACTCTGATCCTTTACCACTTCCTATGGGTCGTCGCAGACATCTCTTACCTTCATTATTAGAATGTTCTCTCTGCCTCTCATCTTGTGTACAACAACCTATACTCAACACAGAAGCCCAAGTCACCCTTTAAAAATGCAAGTCAGATCTCGTTGTACCTCTGGTCAAAACCATCTAGTGCTACTCATTCCAGAATAAGAGTCAATTCCCATAGTTCCTTCACGACTTTGATCTGCCTTTCTTGCTGTCTCTCGGGTCTCAGACTTCACTTCCTGTTATTCTCCCCCTCTCTCTGCTCCAGCCACTCTGGTTGCCTTGTGGCTCCTGAACTTGGCAGGCATAATTCCACTTCAGGGACTTTGCCTGCTGTTCCTTCTGTCTCAAATGCTCACCTTCCAGATAGCAGCATGGCTCGCCCTTCAGGTTCCTTAGCCCTATGGTCCTATCCCTCCTCTCTTGGCCCTGCTGAACACTTTAGCTAAAGGAGAACACTCCGCTCACCTCCCCCAAATTCTCAAGGCAGAAGTGTGGGGAAAAACTTGAACCTTTAAGGACCTCTGGTATGGCTAAGGGAAAGATTGTGAGAAGTAAACAATTACTTTGGATAAACTGGCTGCTGTCACACTGTGGGACAGGTTCAAAGCCAACCAAATCCTCTAGACTTTGGCCCATAAAGAGCAGAGAATTTCTGGTAACTTTTAAGAGGGAGGGCAATGATGAAATAATTATTTCAATCAAATGAATCAACTGATGGACAACCAAGATGTCTATCTGCTGATAAAGACGAGACCTTAGTCCAGGGTCCTGTGCAAGCATATTCCACAGTCTGTACACCACTAAGGCATGTTTAGCTCATAACGTACCCACTGTACATCTGCTGCCTCACAGGTGCTCCCCAGGCACAAACATAAAAGACAAGGTCTTTGCTTTTCGAGAGGTTGAAAGATAGCACACTGCTGAGAATGAGCAGCTCATCGCCTCACAGAGGCATTTCTGGGATTCTTGAACTTCCCCACGCTGGGCACCAAAGTTACTCTAATGGTATATAAATCCTGGCAGAGGGCTCTCCTCAGCTAGTGTACTGATGGAGGAAGCCTTCTACGGCTCATGTTTTGGAAACCAAATTTTGACTTCTAACCATTCACTATTCATGTGGATGAACTCGGGTCTGTAGGGCCAGCCTTTCAGGGACTGAGCGATTGCATCTCTCCTCCAAGCTACACAGTTCCCTCTAACTTGGATCCTGTCTCCTGGTGATGCAGTGGTTGGGACTAGGGTTTTCAGAAGAAAGGTGATAAATGGAAAAACTTGAGACCCAGGCTTAGGCTGTGGTGCTAGCTCTTTCTCTGATTTACCCCGGCCTTGGTAGTCTGCTGGTAGTGGTGGAGGCCAGGCTGCTGCCAGTCAACAGACAGAACAGACACTCAACCCAAAATACCAGTAGTGCCAAAGATGAGAAACCTTGAACTAACAGAGGCACTTGTGTTTTCTTCTAAGTTTTTTTTTTTTTTTTTTTTTTGTACCAGGAATCAAACTCAGGACCTTGTGCCTGCCAGGCAGGCACTTATGCCACTGAGCTAGAACTCTGGCCCTCTTCTGTTCAAGTTTGGTCTTTCTCCTTTTAACTTTTTTTTTTTTTTTTGCATTGGGGGAGTAGTTAATATATAATGAAATATGCAGACCTTACGTGTTACAGTTTGGTCACTTTCAGAAAATAGGAACACCCACGTAACTCAGCTTTCTATTGCCACACAGAACTTTTCTGTCACCCTAGAAAGTTCCCTTCCCACCTTTCCTAGTCATTTCCCACCCAACCCATCCCAAAGGTGTCCACTGTCTGATTTTTCACACCACAGATTATGATGACCATTGTCTTTCAGTATTAAGTCTCACAAGGGCAGGGTCGTTGGTGAATTAGTTAGGGCGGAGAAAACTGGCCTCCCAGGAGCGGAGGGCTGGAGCATGAGCTGCGGCTCAAGAAAGGAGGAATAAGTCAGGGGCTAAGCTAAGAGCTGATGCCACAAACACCTGGGAGAGGAGCTGCTGGTGGCTGGAGGAGAGGCGAGGCCTGCAGCAGGAGCAGGGCTTGGGCTATCATGCAATGACTGAGCAGCTTGACAACCATTATTGGGAAACTGAGGCAGAGCCATGGGCAGGAGTACAATAAAGGGTTTGGGTAGGGAGTGTATTTGTTCCCTAGAGTGGCCAAAACATCTCCAAACTAAGTGACTCGAAACTTTCACAACCCTGAAGACTGAACATCTAAACTCCAGGTGTTAGAGAGCTGGGCTCCTCTTAGAGGCCCTGTGAAAAAACATGCTTATTACTTCTGCCATTCTGGTGGCTGTCAGCATGACTTGGTGCCCTTGGCTTGTGGCCAAATCAGTCAAATCCCATGTGGACGTAATGTGTCTCCACATTATCTGTTCCTCTTCTCTCTGTTCTCCTCTGTGTTCCTCACAAGGACAAATTGTCACTAGGTTCAGGACCCATCTGGATAATCCAACATGGTCTCATTTGAGATTTTCAACTTAATTGCATATGTAAAAGCCTTTGAACAAATAAAGCCACAGGCACAGGCTTCAGGGATTTGCTATGAGTGTCTTTTGGGAGGGATTTGTGGGTTTGCTACAGAGACAGTGGAGAGAAAGTTTCTAGAACTGGGTGGTGAAGTCAGAATGGGCCCTCTCCAGTTTGGGCTGACACCACACCACACTGATGGGCCAAAAATCTCAGATCCAGTCCCAGGGACCAAAGGAACAGTTTGGGGCACCTGGTACTTCCAGGCACTATGCTAAGTCATCATCATTAGATCCATTTAATGCTAACAAAGACTTTATGAGGTAGCTCCCTCAGGTTTGTATTTTGAAAAGTGGCAACCCAGCTGCATATAGCATGCACACCTGTAGTTCCACGTACTCTGGGGGCTGAGACAGGAGGACAGTTGAGCCCAGGAATTTGAGACTAACCTGGGCAGCACAGACAATAAACAAAGGGTAACTATAGCGTAGTACTAGTAGGATGATGGACAAGATTTGCATATTAGTAAATATGTCATAGTGATTTCACCTAAAATAGTGATGTGATTTTTAGAGGAGAATGGATAGAAGTATTGAGCAAGAAGATGTAAACCTCCTGGTCCATTACAGAAAGTCAGGCAGCTAATGTCTGAAACAGCAAAATCAATGAGTAGAACTAGAAGCAAACTACTATATATTCAGATATACGGTCTTAAATATCAGAAGACATTGTTTAAAAGATATGAAAACAGTGATATCTGGGGAGAAGGATAGATAGCAGGGATATTGATGATGTTTATTATAAGCTTTGCATTGATATTTGAGTTTCAATGATGTGTACGATTATTTTGCTATTAATAAAAATTAACAAAAATTGATAAAATAGGGGGAAGGGAGGAAAGAAGGAAAACAGAGGGAGACTGACTTTGCACAGGAGGACACAGGATGTGGAGGGATTAGAATCCACACAGAAAACAGGACCTCGGGCAGGGGATTTTAATCACTTACAACCTGGGCAGTCGGCCTTTAAATTATGTGGATGAGATATTCTAGAAGGAGGGCTATGAATCTAACAAAAACCAGAAATCAATAGTCTTTAATGCTGAAATGATATTAAGTGAAATCACTCAGAATTTCCAAGTGTTCCCTTACTAAAGGGACTCTTACGGTTTTTTGTTTGTTTGGAGAAAGGGTCTCCGGATGTAGCCTAGGCTGGCCTAGAATCCACAGTCCTCTTGCCTCACCCTGCCCAGTGCTGGGACTCCAGGTATGCGTCAGCACATCTGGTAGAACTCTTCTGCTTTAACAGTTCTGAAGGGGCTTCTGGGGGAGGGCCAGAAAGGAAAGCCATTTAACAGGCACATGGTTTCAGATTTGCAAGATGAGAATGTTCTGCAGACTTGCTGTCCAGCAATGGGAGTATAATGAGCATTACAACATATGCATTTTTTTTTTTTGGTACCAAGAACTGAATTCAGAGCCTTGTGCTTGCCAGGCAGGCCCTTGTGCCCCTGAGCTATATCCCCGGCCCAGCAGATGCCCTTAAAATGGTTAAAATGGTAAATTTTATTTCATACATCCTTTACCACAGTAAAAATGTTTGGCACATAAATGAACAAAGAATTGGAGAAAAACTGGTTCTTTAGCAATTTTCAGCTTGAAAATGTTCCTGCTTTCTCTTCATTCCTAACTTTTATGAGTTTTTATTAAGCAATGAGTATAGCCAAATAGAAATATACTCCTACATTAAGCTTTTAGAAGATTTATACATCCATCCAAGAATTTGTAAAATACTGTTAGTGGCTTGCTAGAGCCTAGAGAGCAAAATGGAAACATGGCATCAGCTTTACCCTTGAGAAGACAGCAGTCTGTGTGAGATACGTGAAGGAAATTGCTAAATTGGTCATAGATCCTACTGTTTGTAATGATCCTGTACTGTACTTCTCTAGATTCTCACTCAAGCAATCTATTTTGCATTGTTTTGGAGACAGGGTCTCACTATGTAGTTCAGGTTGGCCTTGAACTCACCATGTAGCCCAGGCTGGCCTCTAACTCTTGACAATCCTCCTGCCTCAGCCTCCTAAGTGCCGGGATTACAGACACATGCAATTATTCTCAGCTGTACTTTTTAAATTACAAATTCTGACTTAGCGCTAAATTTGTCATGTTGGCCTATGTTTTTATTTTATTAATACTGTTCCATATAATTTCCAGGTATTTCCTTAAAATATGTGTTTAATTTCCAGTGAGTCATTTCTGAACCACAGTAGTCATAAATACTCCTGAATTTTCATGACATAGAAGAACTGTAGCCTGGCTACATTTTTGTCTTTTATTTGTTTACTCCCAGTCACTATGAGGGAGTAAACATCACATATACAATATATACCACATGCTGTGACAAAGAGCTATTTCATTAAAGTCTCTTTTTTAAAAAATCCATGGTCTTATATTTCTATCCCACAATGGATTTTTTAAAATGTAAATCAGTGCGACCATTTCACATAGCCACTCCTGTGAAAATCTGTCTCACACAGGACATGTAATGAATATTTGATTGAATGAATTTAGGGTTACAGCTATTCTTACCAGGGGCCATGAGAGAAGTGGGATTTTTGGCCTTATTAGTCATTTATGACATATATAGAATTAAACACAATCTGAGGGAATACAATACCCTGTGCCCCACCCTTGATTCAGCACCAGTTCTGTTAGTTGCCTTTTGAATGCCTGCGGGTGGGTGGTAGAGAAACTGTGCCCTGCAATTCAAACCCTTGTTTCCTCTGCTATAATCTTCAGTGGCTGAATCCAATGCACAAAACCCAAAACTGGCGTTCTTGGAAGTTAAAAACTTGATTCATTCTGAGCATGGTCAGTCAAGTGAGAAAACAATCATTATTAAAGTAGTCACAGGGTTAGAAAGCCAGAAACAAAAAAGGAGAAAAGACATACAGAAGGCAAACTTCATAATTATTTGGGGTGTAGGAAGTTTCAGATTCTCCAACGTATAATTGAGCCAAGCTGATATAACCACATTGCCCTAAAATTTTTTCCATTCCCCTGGAATTCCCTACAAATTTAAAAATGTTAGCACTTGGGTCATGTTGACTTGATAAAATAGGATAGAATCACATGAAAGTGTTCTAACCTATTGATGATGTGGTGATAATGCTGTCTAATGTGACAGAAATGTGAACAACATGGTTTCTGTTTGTCTGGGAAAATAAATAAAGCCAACATCATTGTCCTCCCCTGAGCCAATGTCTAGGACAGATGTCCCTCCAAAGCCACCTGTGCTCACAGGTGTGGTTCTGGGGAGGTGATTGTTTCATGGGGATGTGATAGTCTTTGGTGGATTAGTTGACTGATGAGTTTATAACTGACTGTGATGTTTGGAGATGAAGCCTGGTCTGTAGGGGTGTGTCCTGGAAGGGTCTGTCTCCCTCCTTCTCCCTTGATCTCTCGCTGCTTCCTGACTGCCATGCAGCCAGCAGGCCTCCTCTATCATGCCTGCTGCCGTGCCTCCCTGCCTTGAAGCCAACTGATTGTAGACTGAAACCTCTATACATTGTGTGCCAAAATGAACCCTTGTCCTTCTATAAATTGTGGGTGTCAAGCATTGTGTCTCAGCCATAAAAAAATCACTAAGACAGCCAATACTGTCCCATACTGCAGCCGTCTCTACCTGGTTTCTCCTCATCCTCTCTGGCCCAGGTCAACGCTTCTCCATAGACATGGGAATCTTTTAAAAGATTTCTTTTACTCTTCTGTTTAAAAACCCTCTCTTGTTTCCCAATGAATTTAGGATAAAAAGCAAACGTCTTTACCTTTCCTGAAAATTTCTGCATGATTTTGGACCTAGGAAATTTCTCCAAGCTTAGCTCTCATTTCTCTCTCCATTACTCTTGCTGTGTAGAAAACAACCTAAAGCTTTCAGGTGCTCCTGATATATTTGTCAGGCAGTGTTCCCTTACCACAGGGCTCATATTTCTGCTGTTCCTTCCACCTGGGACTTGCTGCTTCCCTCTCTCCCACAAAACATCAGACCTTAGCATTGGTTGTTTAACTGTTATTTCCTTTAGGAACTTTCCCTAAGCATGCTCAGCAGAAAAATTGGATCCTATGGCACCTAGAATTTCTCCTTATAACACCCACCACATTTAAACCTACAAATGCAGTGACTATATTCCTTCCAAATTGTAGTTCCACCATGGTGGGAACAATGTCTAGCTTATTCATCCCTTTATTTCAGGCATCCAAAACCATGTCTGATACTTCACCACTGAATAAATAGGCGTCTATATTTTGACTGCAAGTATGAATGCTAGATTCAGGAGTACAATGTCTAACTTCACATTTCCTATAGGAAACAGTGATTTTTAATATTTAATTTTCCCATTGTAAATATTTATTTATTCATTTATAACCTTATGAAGGTTGTTTGAATGCAGTCACAGAGAGGGCACATGGCCAGAGGCAGCATCTGTAGTAAGAGTCCCGGAATACAGAGTTTTAGACTTCATGTACAAGAGCCCCTGTGGGGCTTTCTAGTGTGTCCTATGCCCCTCCACCTGCCCTTACTTTCAGCACGCAGCTATACTTGGATTGTCTCCATTTCTCACAACACTTTTTCCCTACTCTGCATTGAAACTTACAGGTGGAAGATCTGCTCAGCAGTGTGGTGGCTGACTGACTAGGCAGCTTCTACACAGGTTCATATAAAAACATCAGGACTAGGAGCAGTGGGACCATATAATTATAACGTTCTCAGGATATTTTCAATTGTAAGGTACAACTTTACCATGGTGTAAGACCTGAGTGTGAGCTTGTTGGGAAACCTTTCACAGTAGCTCACTAGCCTCCTAAGACAGTCCAGTATAACTTATCTTGGCCTTCACATGTGGTAGGGAATTCAGATGCGTGCCTAGCAAAAGTAGACAACCATGCTCAGAGGTGTCATTTCCCAGACAGAAGCGCATCAGTGTGTACTCTTAGAGCAAAGGGATGCATTTCACAATGAAAGAATTACTGAAGTGAAAACTACAGTGAGACTATTTTCCAACAAGAGTAGCTTTTCCTGACTTCCTTTTTATGTTCAGCCTACTCTCAGCTCAATGGCTATTCTGAGAGTTTTGAGATTAAGAATCATTGCACTTAAGTTTTATCCCTGTAGCTGAGGCTGTAGTCCTGAGTGAGTGGAAATTCCAGGTGTAGCTTCATAATAAGATGAACATGGTCCTGGTCTTGTTGCCCTCACGGTGATGGAGTTACTATGAAAGGAACCTGGGGCCGTCTGCTGAGGTGGACTGGAGAATTGTGATACCTTACCTGGCTTTAGAGACCCATTCCAATTTTTGTGCTGAGTTGGGTTTTGTTGTAGTTTATGAATGATTACATGAACAAGAGATTGGTGTGGAGGATCATGATTTCACTGTTCTGTTACTTGACACAACACAGATCTGTAACAGTGACTATATGTTATAGTTAGAGACCATCTAAGGCACCATTTGCCCCACCTGTCTGAGGACCCGGTAATCTTCCTTTGACTAGAGGGAGAGGAAAAGAATTTCACCTCCACAGTGCCAGTGCTATAAACTGCTTCCCACAGAGAAGCCAGGCTGTTTTCTTTCAAATGCCCAAATAGAAACATTTGGGAATCAGTTCCAGGGCATGGTGGGGAACCAGGCTCTGCAGAACACTTCACTCTTTGCAAACTTCCTTGCCTGACCATGCAGCTCAGCTCTGAGACTCTTACTTGGGTTCTCCTGTTCCGCCCTCTCTAACTTTCCTGCCAAAACAAGATAGAATACTACTCCTGCACTAGGCGCCCACATGAGCTGATTGTTTCATATCTGGTGCCATTAACTTGTAGTAAATTGAGCAGGAAGTAATTAGGCAGAATCCCTCGCCCCATTTCCTAGAAGGGCAGGTTGAGGCTTTGAAGAAGTGTGTGTGTGTGTTTTTCATTTCCACACACACAGAAGTGCCATCCAGATTCCAGATTCTCCTTGTGCTGAAATCAATCAGTGCTTGGACAGCAAGTAATAGTAGTCCTTAAATCTGTGAGACAGCACCTTGTGGAAGGTGTGAGTGCAGCAGTGTATGTGCAACAGTGCACATACAGTATGATGTATTATACTTAACAAACTGTTTCCTATCCGTGGAATCAGATAGGAAACTGTATTTTCAAAATATGGCCCACCCATGCGTATATCTCATAACCCTTGTGACATCACTGACCCATTACTGCTCAGGTGAGGCCCTATGCTCCCTCCCCTTGAATCCTTGACTGCTCTAACCAAGAGAAAATTCCAGAAGTGATGGCTTGTGACTTTGAAGACTAAATCATGTACAGCTTCAGCACTGCACTTGGCCTGTCTTAGGCAATCACTTGCCCATTAGCCTGGTGCCACGTTGTTAGGTAGGACTGAGATCCTCAGCTGACCACCAGCATGAACAGCCACCCTCAGGGTCACTGAGCCTCCTGAGACTCCAGCCCAGCCATCCCATGGCTCCAGCTGACACCCGATGGAACAGAAACAAGCTGTCCCCAGCAAGCCCTGTTCAGATTGTAGATTCCTGAGCAGAAGCAATGGTGTCACAGTTTTAGGCCACTGAGTTTCCGGTAATAGATAGTTACACTGAAATACATAGCTAGCACACATAGTCATCTTGGATCTTGCCACACTGTGCAGTCAGCAGAGCAAGAATTACCATTTATTCTCATTTTTTTTTCAGATGCAGAAGTTGAAGCTCACAGAGGCTAAGGGAATTCCCCAAGGTCACACAGCAGGTGAGTGGTAAAGTCTAGCATCTGGATTTCTAGAATTTGTCTTCCATGTACTCCTACCCCAAATCCCGACTCTTCTACATGGGCCTCAGAAATAAGGGGTGTTCCCACCTCCCTGGAGAGTCCCATCCCCCATGGCAGGAAGCTCAGGGAAGCCCCTCTTAGAGCACAGCTCTCTTGCTTCTCAGGCATGCTGGTATCACACTTCTGGGACAGGTAAATAGAATTATAGCTCAGCTAGCAGTTGATTTTCCCCCCTTTTGCCCTCGAAGTCATCTACAATGAAGCCTTGTAGATGTCACTTGCACGCATACCAGAGAGACACAGAGAGGCTCAGAGGGATGAGGAAACCCACTAGAAATAGAATTTTTAAACAAATCTCCCCATCACACATTTCCCTCACACCTATACTCAAATAGAGTTTACTATTTAATGACCTAAGTGGAGACTGACTCCCATGGTGATACCAGACTTAATTATCCCCAACTAGAGAGAGTGCTGCAGCCTTACAGGCCTCATCAGGTGAGACGATGAAGGGACTGAACCTGCCCCGTGGAACACAGAAATGCTCATCAGGTGCATTTGCTCAGCAAAGGCTCCTGGCAATTAGGGAGAAAATCTGCCCCCCCCACACACACCTGGGATGCCTCCTTTCTGTTGTGCCGCTTGATAAACTTCTCTACCTCCAAATCTCAAGAGCTGTTTTCTTGGAGAAAGTCTTCCTGACTCTTCCAGGCTGTTTCATACAATTTTAGTATATGTGCTGCCGAAGCGAGCACATGTTTCATACAATTATATCTTGCATGGAAGCAGTATTATTTTCTGTTCTAGCTGGATGTACCAAAAGCAAAGACAGAGACCTTTTCTGCCACCAACAGACGCATTTCCCAGCCCTAAATGCTGTGTCTATGCCCGGAAGGCACTTAGAAAGGATTTAGGGAACAAATGTATTATTTCAGCCACTGCATATAGTGGGTACCTTTATAATCCCATTTTATACGTTGTGAAACTGAGCTCAGAAAGTTTAGGGATTTAAGCTATTGTAGCCGACACCAAATCAGGAAGTTCACTGTCAAAACTCTTCCTCTTTCTGCAACTGTGATTGTCTGTCCATTCACTTATGGCTAGATTAACAAGTGGGCAGACAACAAGAAAACCTTCGGTAAACCAGTGCCACCCCAGAGCTTTCTACACACAGAAAGCCCCACACCTGCTCTGTGAGTCAACAGAGCTCAGGATGCACCGTTCAAAGGAGCTGATGTGATTAAGGAGAATCAATGACTTCTGCCCCTTGTGTGATTATTATTGTTTTAGAGTAGAGACAATCTCCTGATCTATTATTTTGATGGCCTTAAACTCTCCAGAATAGCTTTAGGACTTTGGCTGCACCTGGCACTCATCAAGGTTTTTTATGTTGCTATTGACCTTCTATCTCTTTTTCCAGATTAACCTGTGTTTGAAGTTTTGATTCATCTCATTCTGCACTCATGGGGGATTCTGAACTTTGTGCTTCTTTGAAATAAGCCCTGCTGGGTCTGTCGGCTACTTGGCTCCAGTGGAAATGATCTTCTGCCACATAGCTATAGAAAGTCAAGTGGCAGAAGTAAATTAACCTACCACTTCTACAAAGGGATATGCTCAGCATTGCCAACAATATTTATGTAGGCATTGTGCTCCCAGATACACTTGGATGGTAGTGAATTGTCAGTTACTATGACAAAGTGACTGAAGAAATCAATCTGCCAAGTATGAATAGCTCTCAATGGGCTTCAAGGTTCTCAGGTTAAGGGATCCACAAAGCTGACAGAGATTGGGCCTCATATCGATATGACCTCCATTGGAGAGCGTATAAATTAACTGAGATGTAAGCAAAGAGGTCTGTACCCCACTCCTCCCCCGCCCCAACCATGGCATTTTCAATATTCACATGGAAATGAAAGACCATTTTAGAAGGCCTGGAAGTCAAGCAACACTCACAACATTGAAACCAGGCCTTTCCCTAGAAGAATCTGGTAACTCTTTCACAAACACACACCTGCCCAATTCCAAAGGATGTGTGAATCTCATCTTTTCCAATGACATTTCTTCCTCCTCATTTGTCCACTTTCAAGCTAAATCATATTCTGATTACATAAAAACTGTTACAATATAGATGAATGAAGTATAAGGCTTTTCATAGAGAGATGACAAGTAGATGGATGGGTAGGTAATGTCTTCCACTTAATTTCAGGTTCTTCTTCATTGGATTTTGGATCATCTCTGGGTTGTCTAGTTCAGATTGATTTTCTTTTTTCTTTTTTTTTTTTTCCAGTACCGGGGATCGAACTCAGGACCTTGCGCTTGCCAGGCAAGCGCTTATGCCACTGAGCTATACCCCCAGCCCCCAGATTGATTTTCAAATAAAAGTTTTTTTTTAATGGTTGAGCACTGAAGAAGCTCCCATTTCTGATACACAGAAAGAGAAAGGCATCATTTAGGACAGGCAAATAATTTGTAAAGACACAGCTTTGGTGCAAGATTTGTAAGGAACACAATGTTGAGACTCATAGGATGTTTATTTTTATTCATATTATTTTTCTTGATTTGTGCTGTGATTTTGGTGTGACTCATAAGTACTTTGTATATAGACAACCCATAAACTAGTTCTTGAGGAAATTTGATATCCTTTATTTTAAAGACAAAGGTCATTAAGTAAATAGTATCAGAAAAAAGAATTCATTCTTATTTACAAATAAAATTTAAAACTTCAGGCTCTGTTCTATTTCTAGCTACTAGGTCTCTGATTATTTCTCACATATAAACTAAAAAAAAAAGAAGGTCAGAATTTATCTCCATGTTAGTGTGAGATGTGGCAGAAGCTTCTCGGGAGAACCAGAAAGCCTGGCAATGCTGAGTGTAACTATCTATTGGCCAAGGAGGCTGGGCTGATCACCTCTCTGTTCTACTACCAGTAAAATCAGGAATATAACTATATCACAACCAGAGTCTCTGCAAACTCAGAGGTATCAAGCTGACCATCTACGTAATCACTGAAAGACATGGATTCTCCTCCAAATTTGTTATGAAGGGTAGTAGAAAAACTTGAAAGCATTGCAAGCCATGTGTAATTCAGTATTGAATAGTGGCATTTAGAAGCAGTAGACTTGAGTTAGGGCTGATGAGATCAGGAAAGACATAATGAAAATACATCATTTGGTTTGGGCTTTGATAAACAAGGCTAATATAATTTTATGCAACTATTTACTGTTCTTGATATGTAAAGAGTTCTTAAAAATCAATAAAACAAGTATACCAATAGGTAACGCAACAAAGGACGTAAGAGGTAATTCATAAAAGAGAATATTCCAAGGTATAGTCTTGTCTGATGTGTGTGAGGTCCTGAATTCAATTCCTAGTGCAGCCAGAAAACAAACAAAAAGAAATATCTTAAAATATTCCACCTAACAATAAAAGCAACTTCAAATAATATTTTCCCATTCAGTTTGCAGGAAAAACATTGAAATATCACTATCTTCAATGAGATTGTTTGGATATCTTATTCATAGGAGGATAAATTAATACAAATATTTTGGAAAACAATGTGGCATTACATATCAAGAATTTTAAAATGTGGCTTGTGTAATCTAGGTGAAATTATAGAAATGTTTAAAAAGATACAGTGTATTTACACAACGTGGAGGTACTTATCATGTAGCAAAAGAATTACTACATGTCCAATTATAGGGAATTAGTTTAATAAATTATGATACACATGTGTAGCATGGAAAGGAATGTTTGCAAAGACCTTTTAATGGCATGGAAATATGTATCTGACAGAATTAGTCATTAGGAAGTTAGATTAAAATTATACATAATATTTAGTTGTTCAGAGTATACTGACATCTTATATTTGTGCTTATTGCCAAAAACAGGGAAAGAAAATAATGTTTAAGTGATGGGTCGATGAGTGATTTTTATTTTTATTTTGCAATATTTTCTAAATTTTCTACATGAACAATAAGCAGTACTTGTCCTTTTATATGTACTGCATTTGTCCACCTTATCACTTGTTTTTTGGATACAGGGGACCAAATCCAGGGTCTTACACATGCTAAGCACGCACTGTACCTCTGAGTTACATACCATCTTTCCATTTATTCCTAACCTTACAGAACAAAATGGTACAGTTGCTCTGCTGTGTGGGAAATCAGTCCAGCTTCTAGGATGTCTTTGCCTTTGTTGCCATCATGCCACCTGACCAATGACTTATTCTTGCTGCTCTAGAATCTTGCCCAAATGCCCCATTTCCCAATGAGTTGAGATACTCCTAATGGATTAACTTCACACAATACTTTCTCCTCCTTTTGGCTAGGTTACCCCATTTGCAAGCCACAGCACAACTTATAGGTCTTTTGGGCAACTATAGCAGACTAAGTAAAAAAAAAAAATTTTAATGATGCCTTGGATACAACTTGGTGGCAGAGCACATGCTCAGCATGTGCAAGGCCCTGTGTCCTGCAGCTAATCCCCAACCCTGGGTAGGCGATGCTTTTAACATCCTAAGAACATGGGCTTGTGTCTCCTTGTCTGAATTCTGTGACACTCTGGCCAAGGAATCCCACATATACCAAGTGTCACTTGGGAGGTGGTAGAAAGGAAAAGATGTGTGGTCAATATTTATTTGTGACAGCATGTGATCCAATAGCAGAGAAATGATCAGCCTTAATACCTACTTCCCTACCTATAATACCTTCTGTAACCATTTACCACATAGATATTTTAGAAGGGGGAGGCTTGAATCAGAACTTCAGTTATACTGAGTAGTTGCTGGCCTTCTTGTGCATGAGATTAAACCTTCTCAAACTCATTTCACTCATCTGTAAAAGGGGATCATAATGTACACTGTAGAGTTCTTGTGACAGGGACCGGCCTCGTTGTACTATTCTTTAAATATTTCTTTACTTCCACTCCCAAGTCTACATGGAGGGCAATCCGGGGATGACCTTTACTGTAGCTCTTCTGTATCTTCTATGGACCTTGTTGAGACAATTGTAATGACTCACTCCCTCCTGACCAGCAAGCTTACCGTCACTGAGGCTCTGCACAAAGGATCCTCTTCTACTCATTCACTCTCAGACTTTGTTTCCTGCTGTTACAACTATTTTCCTCTCCCTCCCCACTTCAACTTAGTTTGCAGAATCAGCTTCCGTGAAATATTACTCTAAGTGTCTCTCCTTTTTGCTACAGTTCTGGGAAAACTAAGCAAATTCACTCTTTCATGAAAAGTGAGGATTGCTGAAGGATTGATTGCAACTGTATTCTAAATTTGGTAATAGTTGGTCCCTGCCCCAACCAATGGCTTCTTAAAAGGAGTAAAACTGCAACTAGAGGATTCTCGTTCATTTTACTTGAGGTCCACCGCGACCGGCTTCAGAAATACATCCCAACGTCCTGGGAAAGGGTTTGGGGCCAGCTCTGTGTGACACGTGCTATTTATAGTTTTCAGAAGATGAGCAACCTGGTTTGGGAAGTGATGATTAAAAAAAAAAAAAAAACAGGTCTTTGCAGTGAAAAAAAGGAAGGCAAAGCTACCAGTGGCACCGAACCCTAAAAGTCTGCAGAGCAAGAAGCCTGGGTTCAGAAGGGGATTCGACTCCTTTTGAACCTTTATTACTTCTAATCCTTAAAACAGGTTTGCTCCCATGTTCAAATTCATGAAGGGTCCAGAACAGCTGGGGAAAATCTGGAATAATATGGGGTTACTGTTAGCATGTTTAAATTGAGATCAGTTGTAATCTTCCACTACCCCTGGGCCTTTTCTGTTTATTTGCTTCAAAAGGATTCAGGGGCAGTGATGTGAATTATTCTGCATATGCTTGATAGATTTTAGGCTTTAGGAGAGGCAAGATCCCTGCTGACTCTGTGAGCATGAAAGGGAGGCTCTGCTGGGCGTAGGGACTCCTGTGGGTCTTATTTCTATAAAGGAAAAGACTCCTCTAATTGGGCGAGGTGCAAAAAGCAACACGTGGTTTGTACCAGGTTGGCCTTCACTTTAAGTAAAGAAAATGTTTCAGTGAGAATTACTATTCCAGGGTAGAGGCAAGGAATTCGCAAGCTGCTGAGTTTTGAAAGAAGTTTTAATGTTAAGAGAAAGGTTCAGTGATCGTCACATACTACAACTTTATTCCGTTCCCCTCTTGGCTTAATGAAAATTTATAAGCAATTATGTTAATTATGTCTTAAATTTACCCTTTTCTGACACCTGTGGAGAAAGTATCCAAAACAAATGACAATGACTCCTTGAGGAGCCACACTGAATCTGTTTATGTAAAGGCAGACTTATTATTCGGTTAAAATATAGAATAATTAAACTTGATATCCTAATTTTCTCTTAACAGAGATGTAAATTTGTCTTCAATTATTGAGTGGAGCTGTTAAAACATTTTTATAATCTCTAGTAAACCTTTTTCATTATCCAAGATATATTCCTAGGTTTTGTGTCTCTTGTAAATGTTTTTCTAATGAGGAAAGTCGTGCCTTTAAAAAATACATGATATTCAAGTCTATGGAATATGTATATAAATGACTCCCCCATCTACAGAAGGAAGAAATGCCATTTAACCTCCTAAATTTTGTATTTGGTTCCGTAAAACTGTTAATTTAGGTGTATTATGGATACCATTTATGTATTAGAAAGCTACACCTGGCTTTAAAGAAATCTGCGTTAAGAAAACTCAAACGCAAGGGACAGATTAATAAGGGAGTGCATGCTCCTGTTAGAAAAGAAGCATGCACTCCCTTATTTTTTTCTGTTTGCTGTTTTTGTACCAGGGCTCATTTAAATACAGCAATCTTTGTGCATTGGAAACACGATTTTGTACTTTTTGACTTTTCCAGGAGTGGGTGTTACATTTAGCTGCATTCCCTTCATTATCCAGGTAATTATATATATATATATATATATATATATTTTTTTTTTTTTTTTTTAAAGATATACTTTCACTTGACCTACCTCAAACTGAAAAATAATCTTAGTTATAGAACATTAGAACGGATGGGAACTTGGAAATACTTTAGTCAAGCTGTGAGTAGAATTTTTTTTTTCCCAGTGTTGAGCTGGAACTGAGAAGCCGAAAAGTTGATCATTATCTTCGTTTTGATGGTTGATTTCTTCTCGCTCTCTGGCAGGTGTGCCTGTGTATTTTGGTGTAAATTGGCTAAAATCTCCCAGCCTAAAAATTATCAAAGAAACATTTTGTGTTGCCCTTCATTCAGCAAGTGGTAAACAAAAAGGAATTTTAGGGTCCTCATGTGTGCTTTTTAATCTTAAAGATACGAGCCAGAGGACACAGATGCACATAATCATTTTAAATGCTATTCGGCTTTTGTTATTATTTTAAAACAAAACAAACATGATTCGAATCACCCCAGCCTACCGGTTTCTCGGGCTGCTTCTTTAGACCTCTGACTGCGAGGTCTGTAAAAACCATCCGCACAGCGGGTTCTCAATCATGTACGCCCAGTAGAACTGGGCAGGGAAGGAAAGAGGAGGCTTTTTACAGATTTTCTTTTTTTTTTCAAAGAAAATTTTGCCATGAGCAAAACTCGTCGTGCTGTCTCTGACTCGCAATAACAATCGTGTTCCGAGCCGGTGGGAGGAGAATTAGACCCGGGTAGCGGCGCTCGCGTTTCCGGGCGCGGGGCTCCCCGGACCTTCGGGGCTCTGGAGAGACACACCCTTTTGAAAAGGTGGCATTCACTGGGCCGTCAGAACGAAGCAGCACCCAATTAAGGCGCTTCGAAGGCCGCTTCGTGCCCAGAACTGCACCCTGGTTTTAATCCTAGCGCTTGAGATTAATACAGGCGTTCATTTCAAACATTTACTGGAGCTCTTAGAGAGAGTAGACAGAAACATCACAGTCATTAAACAAACTTTTTAAAAATGCTTGGCGTTGCATCTCTAGCCGTGATCATCCCGGTAGCATTTGCTTTCGTGCAAAGGAAAGTAACCATGACGAGCAAGGCTCGGAGCTGGGCTCCCTGGAGGGACACGCGCTTTGCACCCGCTCGTTTTGCCTGGGGCGCGAGCTCGTCCCGCAGCGGCCTCCACTCGGGGCCCAAATGTAGGAGCGGTGGAAAGAGCTGCAGGCTGACTCAGAGATCAACCTTGAACATCCCCCTAGCCAGGGCAGTTTCTCGCCGCCGAAGCGCGGCTTGCAGAGGTCGACCTTGCAGAGAGGTTTATGTGACGGCTGTACTTTTCCTTTCCTTTCACTGCAACCTGGAAACAAAGGGCCTCATTGGACCCCTGGGCTGAGGGGCTGCTGCGTTTTCAGATCCGGGGCAGCCTGGGAATTGGTCTACTGCGCGGCCCTTACGATGAGGTCTCCGCGTTTGGCAGAGATGAGGGGCTCACGGCGTGGTCGACCTCGTCGGGTTCTATGTCTGGGTCAAAGGGCAGAGCCTGGCGTCGCCGGGGACGCGGGCATCGCCGCCCCCGCGCGCCCCGCCAGCCACGGGGTTGCTGCCTTTGCGCGGTGGCTTGGGCCGGTCAGCCCTTCTTATTCCTGCACAAAGGGTTGGGGTGCATTGCTTTCTTTGGCGTAAAGCCTTGGCCGGGTCATAGTGAAATCTCCGCTTTTTTCAGGAGCATTGCAACACAAAGGGTTTAAGGGGGGAAACTGTTAAAAGGAAGCCCTTTTCTCTTTAGGCTGAATGCAGTGGGGAGATTAAAACTTTCATTTGAGATTTTGTGGTATTCATGGTGGCGGGCGGTGAATGGGGTTGCGTCAAAGCCCCCAGCGCTGGTGTGTGCCCTTTTATCTCGGGCACATCTTCAGACACAGGTTGTTTTGCACTTGAAAGAGGGGAATGTGGGATTTTGACAGCTGATATTGGCCTCTGAACTCTTGATGGGGATTTTCTAATTAACCCCAAGTATGCATCAGGTGGCCAGCTCAGAATGATTTCTGTCAGAGAGAGCGGAAAGTTTCCCATCTTGATCCAATGGATAGAGAAGGTTTTAAACATTCAAAGTAAGGAAATTTACAGTGTGGACACAGAATCTGAAAAACCAGATGATGAGAGTTGGGTGGGCTGGAGTGTGGGGCCTGTTCACAGGCAGTGGGGTGCTGTGGTGGCAGGACCATCACAGGGACCCTTGCGAAGAATACATGTGATTCTGTGCTTTGGGAAGTGAAGCTCTGCTAAAACAAAATGAAACACAAACTTGGGTGGGTGGAGAGCTCCCTGTTTTATAATTATGTCTAGACTGGACTTTCTTGTTGATTTGTTGCAATTCTAGTTCATGCCCCAGATGCTTGGACCAAGACTGGCCTGTGCCACATGCAAGCTGAAATCGACCCTCACAGTTGTAATGCAGCTGCCTCCAGTTTAAGGGACGGTAGCAAAGGTCTATCAGCCTTTGCAAATAAGTGAATTAATGCAAAATCTCAAAAGCAAAACAGTGAGGGCTGTTTTGGAAAAAATCCTAAGAGAAATAAGTTTGCAAGATAAGCTACTAAATTCTAAGTTCCCTGGGGATTTAGATTCAGTATTTTGGGGTGATGTCCCTAGACCCCAGGCACATGATTCTTTCAACTGAGCCAACTTTCATGAGTGTTTTTTCAGGCTTCTCTGACCATAACAAGGCTAGGAGCCCTGGTTTCAAAAAAGCCACATCTGTTTATACTGAATCAAACTCTAGTAATTTCCAAAAATACATATTTTTAAACAAGCTTTTCAGGAGTTCTAAGGTTCTTCCCAAATCCCTTGATTTTTATTCTATGTCCCTGGCCACTGCTTCTTTGTTTTAGATTTTTTTAAAGAATTATTAATTTTACCTTATCTTTAATGGACAAGTAATAGTATATATTTATGAGATGCAGTGTGACGTTTTCATCAGTATGTATGTTGTGGAAAGATATACTCAAGCTGTCAGATTCTTTTTCATCTCCCTGACTTCTAAATGTTGGAACAGCACCATTCCTCTGTCTTTACTCCTGCTCTCTTTTGAAGCTCACTTCCTTTGTGATCTCAGCCAGCCTGTGGCTTTCCAATAGATCCCCAAACTTAATCTGCATCTCACATGCTCCCTCCTGAACTGTAGCCCCTTATGTATCTCATTTGTCAGTTTTCCCACTTGGCCTTGACCTTTGGTCTAGACTATTCTCTCCCCAGGCAGGGAAAGCCCAGTATGCCTGTTGCAGGACATGCTTTCAAAGCCCTGGAAGACAAGGCTGGAGAAGAAGGCAAAATCCCAGAGAGCATCCTTTGGGCCATAGGAAGAAATCTAAGTTCTATGTGAAGGCTGTCTGGAAGGTTTGAGGAAGTGTGGGGAGTTGGGGAGAGATTTTTTGATCTAATTAAGAGGATCTTCTGGCTGCCATGTAGGGAAGGATTTGGAAAAAGATGAGAAGTGCAAGACCAGTTTGGAATCTTTTGCAGGAGTCCATGCCAGGGATAATGGTCCAGGCAAAAGTGTTGCAGATGCACAGGAGCAGACAGAGCAAGGGTGACTGTGAAGGTCGCCGCAGCTGGACTGGCTGAAGGGTTGAATTTCTAACAGAGGGACAAAGAAATCCAAAGGACCCCAGGTTTTTTGGCTTAATAGTTTGGACAGTGGAGTCATTTACTGGGAGAACTAGAACATAGTGTTTCCTAACCTTTTTCGTGTCATGAACTTATAAAAATGGTATAGCTGGATAAGGTACAGAAGACTTGCAAATCTGCATAAGCCTTGGTAAAACTGTTTTGATGTATTTTCTTTACGTATTGTGTGATTATGATAAAAAAAGATACAAATTATTCGGGAAGATATCAAATATGCAAATTAGGGAAATATCTCTCAAATAAAATCTCTTTAAAAATGTAATGAGGAAACTGCTTGGAAATTAGGAGAAATATTGCTTTAAGAAATGTGACCTTTTTTAATATCAGGTTTTCAGCCTAAATTAACAATATATAATTTGATCAAAATTGTTTCATGGTGAATTTTTTTCATTCTTGGAAATCACAATTGATAAAATCTTTGTTCAAGCTGGGTGTGGTGGCACACACCTGTGATCAAAGCACTCTGGGAAACTGAGGCAGGAGCATCAAAAACTTGATCCTGGCCTGAGCAACTTGGTGACTTTGCAAGACCTTGCACCAAGAATAAATAATTTAAAAGGGCTTGGGATATAGCTCAGTATGAAGGTACTGGATTTAATTCCTAGTACAGACAAAAAACAAAATGCGAAAAACTCAACAAAAATGTCAAGAATTGCAAATCCACTTAAGGGCTTTAAGTGTTAAAATATCTTATAATATTTTAAATAGATTTCAAATCTAACCAAATGTTTCCATTTACTTATTCATGGAATAGCTATTTACTGAGACCTACCACGTGAGAGATACTGTTCTAGGCTCACAAACACCAGGCATCTCAGAACACTTGTCAGATACTAGGTTGTTTGTCACTTTATGTCCTCTGATACATGTGAAGGAAATAGGTAGAAGCCACCATCTGGAGCTGCACTGTGTGGCTTCTAGCCTTGCCTCCTAGATCTACGCTCTGTGCCTCTTGGATCCCTGGAATTCCTCCAGTATGTCCACTGTGGGAGGGATCCAGGTGACAGAAAACCTCTGCAGCCCCACTTGACTCACTGGGCAGATCAGTGACGGCCAGACATCTCTCACTGGCTTGGTGCCTTTGTGGGTCATGAAATTGCTGGGCCTGACATTTGGCCCCAGTTCCTACAAGAGGAAAGACCTACCAGGGACTGGCAGAAAGGTTATGAGGACATAGCAAGACAGTGGCCATCCACAAGGAGAGAGGCCTCGCACAAACTGAAACTTGCTAACACTCTGATATTGACCCCCCATCCCCTAGAACGGTGAGCAAAGAAATTCCTATTCTGCAAGCCACTCCATGAATGGTATTTTGTCATGTCAGCTCAGAGAGACTAACAGAAGAGCTGAGCAGAAGGCCTGAGTCTGACCCACAGAAATTTTGATTGGACTGACCTGGTGTCAGGACTTTTGATAACTTACAATGATAAGCTTAATGTGCACCTATGGTTAGAACTACTGGCTTATTCATGAGGTTCAAGGAGACAGATTTAATTCCACCTGCCAAAAATAAAACTTTTGCTTTGGGTCTGCTTAATAAAATGCAGAGGATGGAAACAGTGCAGGGGCTGTGGGGGAGAAGTTGGATCCTATGGCAAATCAAACATTCTTCCTCACCCCCAACCTCCATCCTCACCTTCTCCTGACCCACATATTACAGATGTCACCCTGAGCCCCTGGATCAATCTACTGTGTGGCTTCTGATCCCTTCCACTTAGTCCCTGGCTGCCTTATTTGGGTTTTCGCCGTGGCCTTCCAGGTTCTCATCATTGAATGAAGAAGTTACACTTGATGTATGCTGAAGTCCTTTCCGGATCTCAGATTTCTCCTTTTTAATCAGGTAAAAATACAGCTTCCTGATTGTAACAGGAGATGGGAATTAAGCTAGCAACTTCAAGCCATATCAAGTCTCTCGCCAAAGGAAAGGCTATTTAGCCAACGAGCTATGCTTATTTCTGCACAAATTGAATTAGTGGAACATGAAAGGGTCACCTGCTGGGGTTGGCCCAGACAGATAAATTCCTCCTTGAATGACTGCCTGGGAAAGTTTAAATGTGTCGTTGGCCATGTCAGTGGGTTTTTGCTGCTAGATGCTTTCTGTCCTGTAAGTCAGCTCAGAAAAGAGGCACTGTGGAGCACGGGGATCATCTCCATATATCCTGGAAAGAGTGGTGGACTGTGCAGACCCTGGCAGCAGAGGCTATCAGATCAGATGCCTTTCTGCTGTTGACCCTTAGGATCTTGTGGGGACTTGCCTTCTTGTGTGCCCCAGATTCAGGGACTCGCCTGCTCTTGTAGCTTTGCATCCTGCTCCCAACTCTTCCGTTTGAGGTTGTCCCTTTTTCAAGTAGTTACAGAGTAGGAACACTGTGTTCTGCTGCCATTTTTATGCCCTGTATGAAATTAACAGTGACCCTTTAGCACTGAACAGTTTTGTGGCTGATACTGTAAGGATGCAGGTAGGAAATAACACAAGTAGCCAACTTGGAGATAGTACAGTAATGGCAGAAGACTTACAGGATTTTAGAGTCAAAATCTATGGCCTATTCATCTTGCTTCTCTGAGATATAACTAAAAACAGTCCTACTTCTACTCTCTGTGTATATGATCATGAGAAAGGCAACATCATCTCTACTCCCTGCTAAACTTGGGGCATTAGCAGTCTGTATCCCCAGGGAAATGCACCAGTGAGATACACACACATGGGTAATGTTCATATACGCATATGCATCTATATATACACATATATGTGGATGCCTGTGTATATACAGATATGTGTATATAAACACACATTCATATACTTTAGAGAACTGGCTCATGGTTGGTGAGTCTGGAATCCCTAGAACAAGGCTGGCATGTTGCAAGCTCAGGGAGAAGTTGATGTTTTAGTCTTAATGTAGAATTTTTTTCAGGATACTTCTGTTCTGCACTTAAAACCTTCAATTCATCAGCTGATGCCCACCCATATTAGTGAGCCTAACCTCATTATGTGACTTACTATGCAGTTAAGATTTTAATCACATTTATAAAATGCCTTCACAATAAAACCTACATTAGAGATTGATTAAATAGCTGGATCCTATGACCTAGTTAAGTTGACACACAAAAATTAATAATCATGCACACTAAGAGACCAGCAGTTTCTGGCTCCAACTTTTGATTCAACCTCTGCAAAGTCTTAGGCTTTTGGGGAAAAAAATAAATAATTCTTAGCTTTGGTTTCTCCTTATTAAATGATCTGGCCAATCTGTGGACATTGCCCCATTGTGAAAAACTAGTTTGGGAAGTCAAGGCTAAAAAGACAGTGACAGAATGATACTGGTGAAAAAGGCCGGAAAGATGACCTACCTAAGCTCAAACTACAAATAACTACACTGCAGCCCAACAGAAAGATGCTATGTAAAGCCACTTGTAGGGACAAGAGATTGTAACCCAGGATCCCACAGTGTCACTGTAGCCGTGCAATGCCTGGTAATGATAATTGCTGAGTATTCCTAAAAATGGCTCTCAGTGGCCTGGGAGTGGATGCCACCCTGTTCTTCAGCAGGAGTGTTCACCATTGCCTGCAGATGGGGTTTCTGAAGATGCAAGGCTGAGCAGATTACAGCGTGTTGCCATCTAGTGAGCGTCCAGGTGCTCTGAAAGCAGAAACACACTGGGCTATGTTAGAATAAAACCCAAAAAGAGAAAAAGAAGAAAGACAGCTGAGCAAGGACATCAAGGCAGAACTCCAAAGTCTCCCCCTCTCATTTTGCAGTGGGATTGGCCACCTATTTGGCAGCCATTATTGCAGAAATAGCTGAGCAGCTGTGTGTGTGTATGTGTGTGTATGCGTGTGTATCTATCTGTGTGTGTACATGTGCACACAGTACAGAATCTATGAGATGGGAGTGAACACATGATATATGAATGCACATGTTTGTTGCGTGTGAGTGGCCCTTTAACAAATGTGTGCAACACTGGCATATGCGTGTCAGGCCCTGAACTGAGGGTACGTAACTCTGGGATTCCTGTGGCTAATATCTGGGTATGTGTAACGATTGCCTCCTCATTGCTCTCGGCAAATGGCACCACCACGGGGGGCGTGGAAGCCACCAGGGAGAGCTCTGCCAGCTGCCTGCTCCGCTGCCCCCACTCTGCCAGCTTCTGTACTCAGCTTCCCTCTTTCTTAGTTGTCAGGAAATACTTCCTCCTCATTGGACTCTGCCACTTTGGAAGATGTACTTATTGTTTCTCCTTGACTTTCTCTTGGATTTTCAGTCTCTGTCTCTGGAATCTTCTCCTTATTACAGATATTCCTCATGTAATGACCTACCTGGTTAATGAGTGTTTGGGCTTTTGAGGCACATGCAGATTTACGACACAGGAACGTGAGCAGCAGTACAGCCTCACGGTGGCTTCTACAGCTGGTTGTATTCTATAGCACAGAACTGTAGTTTTATGTCTACTATGCACTAGAGTTCTGCATGCCAGAGTTATTCAAATAAATGGAAAGTCATCAGGTTGGAGTTTCCTTTGGTCATTGCTTTGTTCTGAATATTGTCATGTACATACTACATCCAATTCCTCATTTAGCAAGCAGTTCAGTTAAAGGCCTAGTGGCAGGAACAGAACACAGTCGTTAAAGGAGGAGTGTCTGTATTTAAGCATGCTCAACTCTCTGCCCCCTTATAGACCACCACTGCCACCATCACCGACAACAATGAAATCCTACCAGCTCCAGCTTCCGAGCCTCCTTCCCCTCTTCCAGGCAGACTGCTCAGAAGCTCTGCCCACCTTCACTTGCCACTCACCTCTCAACCACTGTGGTCTAGCACCTGCCCACGTCGTTCCATCAGAACAGTGCTGGATGAAGCCACCAGTGACTTCTGGACCATTAAATACAAACAACATTTTTCTTCAATGAGCATTTTAATATTTTTTCAAACTCTTAGCAGCATTAATTCCCTTTGACCACACTCTGCTGAAAGGATACCCTTCCCTTGGCTCCCAAAATAGAATACACATGGGTTTCCTCCCTCCTGCCTCCAAACTGCTCCTCCATGGTCTCCTTGACTGGCTCATCCCCCTCCGTCAAGTCCTTTAAATATGGGGATCGACATCTCTAACACTCTTCCTCAGAGACACCATCCAATCCGTGTGTCAGTCCCATGAGTGATCCTCCACTGTAAGTCTCTAGCCTTGGTGTCCCCTGTGTGCTCCAGTCTTGCATGGCCAGCAGCTGCCTCCCTCCCTGTAGAGATGTTTCCATGCCGTGTCACACTGAGCATGCCTAGATCTGATCTCATGCATTCCTATCTCCCCTCCTTTTAGTACAAAATAACAGAAGCCAGTTTGGTCTTCTTCCATTTAGTATCTTTATTTTCTTTAAGTGAGCATCCATCAGATTATATAAAGTAGAGATACAGGAGACATTCTTGACATTTCTGTTCCCCACCATCTCCTAAACAGATCTAAAAACCATCCACTTTTCTACACCTCCACTGTCAGTCTATTACCCTAATTCTGCATCACCTCTTGCCTATACCTTGCCAGTGGCCTCCTAACTGAGCCCCCTGTTTCTCCTCTTGCTCTCTTCTAACTTGTTGCCCACATCAGAGCCAGCATCATTGAAACAGATTTTGTACCGAAGCATAATGTCCATTGAAAGTGTAGATAGTGGCCGGGGTGCAGCTTAGCGATTGAACAAGGCCCTGGGTTCAATCTTCAGCACTAAAAACAGAAACCAACTTGGACAATTTAGTGACTGAGATCTTGTCTCACAATAAAAAATTTTTGAAAAAGCCAAGGAGGTAGCTCAGTGCAAAGGTCCTGGGTTCAATCCCCAGTACTGCCAAACAGCAACAAGTACACAGGTCACACATGTACAACTTAAAAAATTTTCACAAACAGAACCCACTCACATACCAAAATCCAGAGCAGGAAACAGACTTACCAACCACAGACTTCGCCTGTGCCCTTCTGCAGTCACTAACCTCCCACCCAGGGTCACCGCCAGCATGGATGGTATCATTTGATATGAATTCTTTTGTGTCTCAGCCAGCACTGTCTTTTTCAAAAATTAAATTTTATCATTGGAACTTGTTTATGGCTCCCCACTACTCAGAAAATGAAGCGCAAACCCCTTAGCATGGCCTCTAAGACCGGAAATGAGCTGTTTCCACCTCCACAGCCCCATGCACTTCCGGCTGCTCCTTTTCCCCCCTGCCCCGCCTTTCCTTCTCTGACTCCGTCATACTGTTTTTCTCCTGAATTACAAAGCCTGTTTGGCCTCTCTTGTCAGCTGGTCTTCACTCATCCCATCCTTTCTACTTGAAATGCCTTTGCCTGCACAATGTCTCCTCCCCTGGGCTGAGCCCTGCTCCGGCCTGGGATCCCTGTTCACCTTCCTCTGTCCTCTCAGGGCGTCAGATTCTCCTCTTGTGGGTGGGTAGCCCTTGGCTCTCCCTCCCTCACTGGGAATGCAGCTGTGGAGTTAGCAGACACAGCTGTTTTCTCCGGCTGCCTCCTCACGGAGGGGAGACAGTGGCAGAGTGAGGGCCTGGCCCACATGTAGGTCACTGGGAGCTACAGTGAGGGGCAACCAGACCGGTGTTGCTTTGGTCAATCAAAAGGAGCTGCTCTGCTATCCTCTCCTTTAACTGTTTGAGGAAGAGCTTTGCCTTGTATTACTACTGCATTTAACTTTTTATTACAGAAGGAGTAATCACTGCCAAAAATTCAATCAATATAGAAGTAAATAGAAAAAGAGCATGAAACTCATTCACTTTAATCTTACATCTCTGATGGCGCCCGAGGTGAGCACTACCAGGAGTGGTGTGTACCCACCCAGGCCTTTTGCCATGAATTTCCAATGGCTGGGTATATACAGGTTTTTTGTTTGTTTTCACTTAAGTGGGGCATACTACATTCTCAGTGCTCTGTAACTATTATTTTCCATTACGGGTTGAAAAAAATTTTTTAACAGTACACATAGACCTATAGAGGCTCCATTAAACAATTTACATTTAACCAATTTAGAAAACCACATGGTTTTTTATTTTCTCCATTAAATCAACAGACCCAGGTTTGAGGCACCCTGAACACTCTTGGCTTGTTCTTCCCTGCATAGTATGCCTGTGCATGTCTGCACTCTTTAGGTGTGTATCTACCAAGAATAAATTTTTTGTTCTGTTTTTGCCAGTTGTTATTATACTTGTCATCCTATAACTTAATTAAATATTAGGTAAGTGCTAAGTGAGAGAGTTATTTTTTCCATAAAAAGGACCAATTTAGATGTGTATAGTGATGCATGCCTCTTACGGGTTTGTGTCTGGATGTCCTCCTAAAGCCTCATGCAGTCATGGGACGGGCTTCTAGAGTTTATGATTGATCCATGATCCAGTGTTGGGATTATGGATGTGAGTGCTATACACGCCCTGGGATGGATAGTTTGCATACAGTGAAAGGGCGGGAAAGAGGCTGCTGCCATCCCTCCTCCCATTTGCTCTGGTTGCTTTTGCTGTCTTCTGCCGCCATGAACTGTCGCCCTCTGCCATGTGCCACTCTGCCTTGGAGCCAGCCGTGTATGGACTGAAACCTCCACACACTGTGAGCTAAATAAACCTTTCCTTCTTAATTCTGGGTGTCAGGTATATTGTCTCAGCAACAAGAGAAAAGTAACCAAGACAATGCCTGTAATCCCAGCACTGTGGGAGACAGAGGAAAGAGGAGAGCAAGTGTGAGCCCAACCTGGGCAAGTTGGGAACTTATTGAAAACTTGTCTGTAAAATTAAAAATAATAAAAAAGGGCTGAAGATGCACCTCAGTGCAAAGGCCCCCAAACCACAACAAATATAAAGGAAGCCAACAAAAAAACTATGAATAATCAGTCTAAGTTCAAAGCTGATCACTAAAAGATCTTTCTAATCCAGGCAAAGAAAACAGAGACTAGTTAGGGAAAAGAGTAAAAACTAAAATATTTTCTATCTAGATTATTTCTTAAGTGTTTTAATTTATCCTTGCACTTAAAAATAAAGCTAGAATGATAGGCAATGCATTATGGGTGTAGTTTATATAAGAATGATAACACAGGGCACTAATTAGGACACTAGTCCCCAAAGAAAACATTGGCCTCATTTCAGAAGGTTGACAAATGAACGTTCACATACATGTTTCAGAGTAAAAAAAAAATTTCAGGTAAGTATGCATTATTTCATTTGAGCCCCTGCTTTAATTGCTCTATCAACTAGTTAAACAACCACCAGCCCTGGCTTCAGGAGTGTTTTAGACACTGTCATGTCACTGGGACAGAATACCCAACAATCTAAAGAAGGGGGAATTTACTTGGCTCACATTTGAGGAGTTTCAGTGCTTGCATGGTCAGCAGAATGATGGAAAGGCCTGGGTGGAGGAAAACTGGTGGCCTCATGGCAGAAGGGAAGTAATGAGTGAGGGATGAGCCATTATTCCCATTTTAGAGGTACAGCAAAGCTGAAATTCAAATCTAGTCCTACCATCACCCAATTTGCTTTAATGCTTCTCAGATCCTTGATCTTAAGAAGTTTAACTAGACCTGAAGTTCTCAAAATAAGATCAGTGGAACTGGTAGTAGCTCAGTGATAGAACATTTGTCTAGCTTGCTTTATGCACTGGGTTCAATCCCCAGCAACACACACACACACACACACACACACACACACAGTGATTTCCAAAGTTCTCAAGAGTCTTTTATGGACTCAAAATTATTCTCATAATAATACTCTGATGCTGTTCTCTCACAGGTATAAAGTGGAGCTTTCCAGATCATACATCTTGATAATTAGTAGTGCAATGGAGTCCATGCAGCAGCTAACATGGAAATCTATCTGTCTTCTAAGGAGATAGGTACAAGTGTAAAACAATATTCCTCTGCTCCCTATTTTTTGGAAGCGTAGTTATTACCTAATTATGTTTCTTTTGCTAACAAGTTATGGCTTTCCAGATATTGACTTAATAAATATTTAAAATTGTTTTCAGTTGTAACTTCTAATAGTATAATAACTTGCATATATAATCCAATCTCTTTGGCATTGTAAATAATTCTTAAGCTCCTAAAGGGGCCTGAGGCCAGAAGGAGGAGAGATGTGTGAGCATTTCAATGGTGAGTGGTGGGTGGGAGCCAGCTGTGCAGGTGGACCACAGCACACAGACGGTGTGGGGTTAGATGCAGGCTGATCAAGGAGCAGGATCAATGTTGGAAAAGCCCAGCTGGTTTTGTCATTCTTTTCCTGCTTCTACAGAGCTACGATCTGAAAGGTGATCTGTGGACATTATGGAGGTTGGCCTTTGCCCAGTGATCACGGGGAAGCCAATGTAGAGTTGAAAGCTGAAGAATGACATTAGCTTCAAACCAAGCAGTTGTTAAAGATGGAGCTGGGAATTTGGGAATTAAAGGAAGAGGAGAGAAAGGATTGCTTCTTATCCAGATCTCTGACGGAGGAGCACAAATCAGCCCTCGGAGGGACCTTGCCTGTGCTCCCATGACTGCTCAGTAGCAGAGCTACTAGAGTGTAACTGGTGTGCCAAGGCTCCATGCTTCCCTCTCTACTAGGCAAGGCATTTCCCATTCTCTTCCTTTGTCTCTTTTCCTCTCTCAGGATCATCAAATAAAAGCAAGTGAGAAGCAGGCACGATCCCTGTGGAGGGTACATGCGTAGAATTCAAAAGAACATTTCTTTGAGCAAAGTTGCTCTATGGTAGTCCCTCTCAATCAGTTGTGATGGTGCTGTAGGGAGATGCTGGAATTGTAAGTAGTGCCTCACGAGGCTGGTAAAGTGGCTGATGGCAGGTGAATGAGCCAGATGGAGATGCAGAGAGTGAGCGTTGTGCCTTCTCTGGCACATGCCAGAACAGGAAGGCAAAGTCTTGGTAGCTCTGACAGGTGCCAGAGCCTGTAATAATAAGTCTCATCAGTTGTACTGACAATTCTAGAGGCAACTGTGGCTGTGCCAACTTTACCTTTGCCAAAATTCAACCCACATGTCAGTGTTGGTGGTAGGGGCTGGAGGCTGGGGAGCAGGGACATGTGGTTAAGGCTTCAGGTAGAGCACACTTCACTTTAGGAAACCGTAGCATGGTGGGTGACGGAAGCCAGTTTTTAGTTGTTACTCTTGTCATTTAAAATTTTAAATCCAGAATGTGGAAAGTGATTTTTGGTTGAAGCCAGTGGACATTTCTATTGTGTGATTTGGAATGTTTTGGCCTCAAAGGACTAAATTAAATTCCTTGATTGATCCATTTTGTGTTATCATGTAAATACCTGAGTGCCTGAAATGCTGAAGTTTCTATAAAACACCCCTATTTAAGCCAGGCTTCCAGCAGGAAGGAGTGTGATAGCAGAAACTGGATTTCTTGTGGGGGTCAATTACTAACATCCACTGGTCTTACACTCTCCATGTGTCCTCTGTGTACCTTCAACATTTTAGTAACAAATTTGAGTTTCAGGTGTAGAACTTCACACATTTTAGGATTAAATGAAAATTGCAGGGGAGAGAATTGTGTGATGTGACAGATTATCTGGAAGTATTTTACAAATTTTCATGGTATGTGATTCTGATACCAGTAACTGAGACCCTAATCCTCAGAGAGGCCCAGGCCAGGTCCCGAAGGATATCCCAGACTCTTCTTTCTTTCATGCCCTATGGTTAGAATAAACATAGAACATTTCAGCCAAACCAGGTCACTTCAACGAGCACAAGAAGCATTGCTAAAATTAAGCCAGGGTAACTGATGCAAATTGAAATTTTCTTGGGCATAGTGAGACCTATGTTCTTGGAATTGTTTCTGTCCTAGCCCTTCAGTGTCACTCGGTTGTTGTTTCCATGCAGTGCCATTGCTCTGGTTCAGCTTCACCAGTGCTCCTGCAGTGTGGTGCCAGCTCCCAGTCTGGTCTCTGCTTTGTGCCTGGCTGCTGCAATCCATCCACCTCCTCACCCACACGTGCTCTGGTCTCAACTCCTGTAGCAGCTCCATGAGCAGGAGGATAAATACCAACTCCTTCATGTAGAGCATGTGGGCTTTCTCTGTTTTGTTTGGTTTTGTTTGCTTGTTGGTTTTTTGCTGTTGAGGACTGAGCTCAGGGCTCCATCATGCTAAGCATAAGCTCTATCACCAAGCCACACCCCCTGCCCCTCACATAGCCCTTCTTGAAGTCTTTTTTCCTGTCCAACATCTTTCCTATTCCTGTCTTCTCTGAACCCAGTGCTCCAGCTTTGCTGACTTGCTTGCCTTGCCTGATATAAACCATCACATGTCATTGTGTGAACACCAGACTAAAACTGTGAGCCAAATGAAACCCTTCCTCTTTTGGTTGTGGGTATGAGGTATTGCGTTCCAACGATGGAAAAAGCATGCTCTAAGTTCCTACATATGGTGTCCCCTTGATAAAGAAATATTTCCCCCATTGGTCTGCCTGTAAATCACTCAGGAGTTCACTGAAATATCTGTCCTCTACTCTTGGAAGATTTTGGTAATGTGCGGATGTAGCCAGGAAGTATGCCAAGCGCCGGTGAGACCTATACTTGATCATTTTCTGGAAGCTCTGGGCGTTAGGCAGGGCCACTACTGCTGTTTTGTGTGAACATGAAACAGCAGTTCCCTCTGGACAGGAAAAGCAGCTACAAACTACTTTTTGTTAAACTTAACAAGCAGAACTCATCTCGGGTTTCAGACCAGTACCTCCAGCACCACTGCACAGTGAACAGACTGCATACTAGCCAAGGTGTAGGCCACTCTCAGACCTCTGCACTCAGGGAACCCCTGGTGAAGGTCTGTGGGTGACCGTCTTCTAGGATGTGGGTTCACCACATCTCATTATCATTGTACCAAATGTGCACCTACTGTAAGCCTGTACTTCTTTGCCATCTCCTCCTTCATTCATTCTTTAGTTTTTTTTTTTTTCCGGTACCGGGGATCGAACTCAGGACCTTGCACTTGCCAGGCAAGCGCTTATGCCACTGAGCTATACCCCCAGCCCCCCCTTCATTCATTCTTATTCACTGTTATCATCCTCCTGCCCTTCCCCGAGGATGCTCTTCAATGACTCTTTCAGTCATTTATCTCATTTTCTTACCATCTCTTATGGCTGATACATGCCAGTTCAGAGTACCAGTGCCTTTTAAGAGTGACATTGACTTATATCCACTAGCTTCACACTACTTCCTGAAATTGCTCCCTTGATGCGTATAACAACTTATAGCCATTGTATATCCACATGACTTTTAGGCCAAAAGATTGTGCTATTATGGCATTTTTAGAATTTTAAGTGAGAAAAATTTATTCAGGACAAACCTAAGCAAAAAATGTTTTTAGGACACAGATTCTGCTCTATGTAATGGATATCAGGATGCAGTCACAGTGAGGCCTCAACACCTGGAGAGGCACAGTGACAAATTGAGATGCACCCCTTCATTTCATACTCTCCACACATTTTTCTCAACTGTCTCACTGCCAAATGGTTGTCTCTGGTTCACATGATGGAAAGAAAAGCCATTGGTAGCTCCTAAGTTTGTTTAGGTTGAAGTTTTATCTGCCTAAGAGGAACTAAATGATGCTTTCTCCAAACCAGTTCCAAGTGCTTAAGGAGGAGCTTGGTGTTTAATGGCATGGAAAGATGGCAGGGGACTCTTCACAGAGGAGAAACATTTCATGATAGAGCAGGCAGAAAACAACAAGCAGCCAGTGGCAAGCCTGCCTTCCATCTTTCCCTTCTATTCCACTTGGATTTCCAGCCTTTTGCATGGTGCCACCTATATGCAGGATGGAGTTTCCATTATCCACACTCAGCAATTTGAAACTGATTTAGTTGTCATATAACCTTAATCCCAATATCACACACCCTAGTCCAGCCACCTCTGAAAAGCACCACCCATGATTGCATGAGACTTTGTGGGGACATCTGGATATAAGACATAACACTGGCCTCTGGAGCCATGGCCCAAGAGGGCCTGGCTACTACTTGAGCTGGCAGTAGACCTTGGCATCACTCACATGTTGCTGGTTTTACAGACATGCACAATATAAGAGTTGTGGGGTCAGTGAGGCTTCCACCCAGACTTAAGCAGGTCTGGAAGGCCAAGCAGAGTGTCTCTAAGAGGGCAGTGTGTGAAGCTGTGAGAATGAAGCTGAAAGTGTAGTAAAGACCTCAGGAAGTTGGAAAAGCAAGGGCTCTGGAATGTCTGAGGAGACACAGAGTCAGCTCAAGAGAGAAGACATGAAGGCTACAGTCATTGGTAGTATGGTAAGGGCAGGGCCACTGAATCCCTTTGGAGAACTTTTCACTATAACTTGCCCTGGATTCTGGACATGGAGCTATATAGTATTTAATACTTACCCTGCTGGTTTGTGGTCTGGCTTTAGTCCCTTCTTTCTAACCTCCTATTTTTCTTTTCTTTTTGGGATGGGAATGTTTGTTCTGTGCTATTGTATGTTGGCAGAGCAACTTTAACTTTCTTTTTGATTTTTACATGGGCAGACAGCTAAGAATTTCCCTTGAGTTTCACAGGAGACTGTCCTTGGACTTTTCAGCAATGCTAGAACCGTTAGAACATTGGCAACTCTGAGAGATAAACTAAATTTAGTTTCCAAAAACAGGTATATGAGGCTTTAGGAAGGCCAGGGGCAGAATGTGATGTTTTTTACCTAGATATCTCCCAAAGCCTCATGAGACCATAACTGGGAACTTTGGATGGTTATTGTGTTCTAGGGCCCATTGTGTTATATATAGCTGACTTGCTGTTAAGAGATGGGGCATGACTTAGAAGCTTACATCTCTTCCAGGCGCTTCCTTTGTCCCTCTGCTTCCTGCCAGCCAGGGAGTGAGCAGGTTTTCCTATAAGATGCCCTTCTGCAAAGCTGTCCTGCCTTAGAGCCAGTGGACTATGGATTTAAACCTCTACAAATTGTGAGCCAAAATAAATCTGTGCTCCTTTAAGTCGTGGCTGTTGGGTATTGTGTCTCAGCAGTGAAGAAGGAGACTAAGGTGCGTTCTTTAATTTTAAAATAAAAGTTAACAGTTGAATACATTTTCATTTTAAAGATATTTAAACTTAGTAAAATGTTTAATTGTGATTTATGTTTCACACTAAGAAAAATATTTGAGATAATTCACAATTTGTTTTAAATTTAAAACAAAGCTCCAAATGTTCCTATAGAACAACAATTGAAATAACTCATTTTTTCGTTTTTGTACTATAATTTTTAATTTTGAATTTCATGTAAATTGTTTATTGTGAATTTGTTTAATTGAATCTTGCGCATACTCAGAAATGTGAAGTACTACAAGAGGAAGAGACACAAACTCTACCTGGCACAAGTGTGGATCATTTCAAACCACCAGGAACCACCCTTGGAATGAATGAATATAGCTGAATCTGCCAGTGTCATATGGGGAAGGAGAAAGACTAATTGCATAAGTGAACATTTTTTTACTTAACTTGCATGTAGAGTACAATGCTTAGTACAGAATAAGTAATAAGCCAGCCACAATGGTGCATATCTAGAATTGCCAGTTGAAGACCAGCCTGGGCAACTTAGTGAAACCCTGTTTCAAAGAAATAAAATAAAAAGAGAAGAGATGAAAAAGTAACAAAAATGTACAAATTTGAAATTTACATGACAGAGTTCCACTGAGTTGCCCAGTCTTTTATTAAGACTCAACAAGCTGGGCATGGTGGCTCATGATTGTAAACCCAGCACTTCAGAGGCTGAGGCAGGAGGATTACTGGGAGTTTGAGACCAGCCTGGGCTACAAAGTGAGCTCAAGACCAGCCTGAACTGCATAGTAAGACCTTGTCTCAGAAAGACAAAACAAACAAACAAACAAACACGAGAGACTCAACTATTGTTTACAACTTAATAAAAGACCTAGCACCATAACCACCACCTTCTATTTTGGAAGGATTGTGTAATCACTGATGCTGTTTAGAACTGGTGACAATAAAAGTCAAGCCCACAGATCCTTGGTCTTATTGTTGTTTGAAAAGTCTCTACAGTATGTTCCCCCTGTTGCATACACTGAGGATGATCAGCTCATGCTGCTCTGTCCTGGGACTCCTTGGATTTTAAACCAGAGGAATGGTTCAGTTAACCAAGGAAGGAGGTAGCTGGAGACTGGATCAGGACTTAACCTCTAAAGCAGTGATGGTGAACCTTTCAGAGATGAGTGCCCAAACTGCAACCCCAAACCCAATTATTAACCACAAAGTGCCAACGCTGCAATTAAACCTGAATCTTGAGGCTTTGGTTTAGAAAAAACAATTCAAACATGAGCATCTTTTGTCTTAAAAGAAGAACATACAGCACATGGGTCATAGGTTCGTGACCACTGCTCTAGATATTCTTATGTGTGGGGAGTTCCAGGCAGGATGAGGGGAGGAGGCAGAAGGGAGAGAGGCAGGTGTGTCAATATGTTTTATTTTTTAAACAGAAATATAAAGCAAATATGACAATGATTTTAAGATTGAGATGGAGCCCAACAGTAGATAAAGGGGTGTTTTATATAATTTTCTATACCTTTGAAATGTAACAATAAATGCAAAGCAATGGAATAAATGACATCCCATTCTGAGCACTTAAAAGTAAACACAATCTCTTTTCAGAGTCATCACAAAAAATCCTCACTGAAATCAAGTGTTTGGGCCTACGTATTCTCATAGTTGCCTAAATTTCTCCATAGCAGGGAGGAGAGATTGGAACGGGATAAGAGTCTAGAAGCAGACCTGCATTTCTTGGCAGGCAGCAAACAGTGGAGAAGCAGAGGGCGAGGCAGGGAGGAGGGAACAGTGGGAGGGCAAAGGCAGGCATCAAGGTGTCTCTTACTCTCTTGCAGCTTCTTACCACACAGGGCTAGGCATGCAGCTCAGTGACAGGCTGCCTGTCTGCCAGGTCTGAGGTCCTGGATTTGATTCCCATCTCTGGAAAAAGAAAACCATAGAGTCAGCTTTGAATAAAATCTGGTTTTCTGAGACACATTCACTTAAGGAATAAAAATCGACCTCTGATGGGATGCTGTGGATTTCTGCTTCGTTGCTATTTCCCTGTGGTCCTCTTGGCTCATTGTGAGACCACACTGTCACCCCAAAATTGTTTCTTCCACTTTGTGAAATACTAGTCTCATTGGTTTTACTTGGGAACCTAAATATTTGTAATGTTAAGAATATATGTCCCTGCTAGCTGGGGTTGTGTATACCCGTGATCTCAGCACTCTGGATGGCTGAGGCAGGAGGATCATAGGAATGAGCCCAGCACCAGCGACTTAGCAAGACCATGTCTCAAAATAAAAGATAGGAAAAGGACTAACACAGTGTGGAGGCTATCAAAAGAAAAAAAGGAATGCTTGTCCGAAGAATCAAAAAACAGAGTGCCAGTATACATTTGGATACGAATCTGTTTATAAATTTGGAGCAATCCATTTCTCATTAGATAATTACAATGGCTGATTGCAAAGTGGCTTCCCTTCTCTTTAGCAGTGTTATTTTGAAGCTCCTCCCACTCAGAGAAAAACACTGCCCCCTCACCTGTGAGCCCAGTCTGGCTTTATCCTCCTGACCAAGACAGTGTGGCAAGAAAGAGTGTGCACGCCGAGCCTAGACCTCATGAGACCTTGATTGTTTCTACTCTTTCTCTCCTGACTTTGCTACTTGCCATGAAAATAAACTTGGATTAATTGCTGGAGGATGCAGCGCCACATGGAGCAGACCCAGGACGTCCCCAAGTTCAAATCTAGCCTTGGCAACTTAGCAGTTTAGCAAGATCTTATTTCAAAATAAAAAAATACGAAAGGACTGGGGATGCAGCTCAGTGCTGAGGCCGCCCTAGACCAAGGAATCCACAGTCAACAAGGCAGCTGACCATCTGAGTTAGCCCAGGCCTGGTCAGCCACGCTACTTACTATGATCTCACATAAACCACAAGAACTAGAAAATGGATAATGTTTAAGTCCAAAAGTTTGTCTTACTGAACAACAATAACTAATCGATTCAATTAATTACTTAAAATGGAAGCTCGGTGCTCTAGGTTAGATACACACTTACTTTTTCAATTGCTTGAGGCTTTAATTTGGCATATACTAGAAGTCCACTACTTTGAACATTGATTTGTGCCTGCTATTTATTCACAAATAAGTGATTTTAAAAAAATGAATTTACTGAAGGAAGTAATCATGGGAAAGAGTCAGTTAATTTTACTTAGATTAAAACTGCTTCACTCAGTGCCTGTCACACGACCGTCTCAAATCTTAATGTTATGGCAAAATCATCACATTCTTTTGCTCATTAAGTAGAAGGATACGATTTCAATTTGGCTACTTCTTGGAGAGCAGAAAATTGCTGAGATGATACTAATGAAATGCTCACTGACTTACATGCCCTTAGAAATATCTCAACCATTTCTGTCATTCTCTGTTTTCCTTTGACCTTTCTCTGCAGACATCTACTTGACATATCATACAAAGGGATGTTTTTCCCCAGAGAGGGAAGAAAATGTTCACCTGTTTCCAAAAGCTGCCACCAGGATCCTGACACAGGCAAAGATTCTTTCTCTCATCGCCATATTATTTCCCTGAACAGACTGTAATTTCATCAATTTTCCATGCTTACGGTCATGAATGCTTGGCATTACCATATCTTAACGTTAACAAAAAAGGAATTTCATGCCTCCAGTTTTTGCCTGAAGGCAAGGAAGGCGTGAAGACCTCATCAGAAATATGGTGTGTCTCACGCTGGCTCACTCGGGGCTGTCTGTGCAGGCAAACTGAAGCCGTCCTTCCACCTCCTGATGCCAGCGGTAAATGTCCCTCCTGCCCTCTGTGCCACCTTCCTGCCCAGCCCCCTGAGGTAACGAGGAGGTCAATACATTTGCTGCAGCCAGTCTTTTGATATAGACAATATTAGCACTTAAAAGTTGAGACTCTTATTTCTAGAATCAGGAAAAAACAATTTATGGGGACACTGGAGTAGTATTTATAAATATTAGATTTGATTTTCCTAGACCACTCTTATGGTTTTACAATTAGACAAATGCATGTGTTATCTTTCAAAATTTGTAATTATAAGTCATGATAAAGCCTACTAAGTGTTAAAAAAAGAAAACCTCTGTCACGAGGGGGAAGTGCCTTACTACAATGGATTTGTGCCTCTGGTCTGTTTGCACTTGTTTCTGACTCTGATTGTATTTACTAGATGCAAGTCTTTTTGAGGAAGTTACTTAATTACTCAGATACAAGTGTTGCTTCCCTGTGCTTGTTTTCTTATGTACAATGATAACAGCGATGCCTAAGATTGCTGGGAGGCTTCAGTTTGCTAACATAGAAAGCTCAGATCAGGGTTGGGGATGTGTAAGCCCTCAGTAAGTGTTTATTTAGTTACTTTAACATGTATTTTAAAATTATTTGTGCATATTTTGCTTTTAGGATTTTACTGTTCCTTAGAAAAAAAGACTTTCTCATGATCTCTTACATGGGTTTGGGGTTTGGGTCTCTGAAGGCTGTGGACAGAACAAGGATTATCATACCCAATTTACAGGTGAGGAAGCTAAGACTCTGGGACTAGCTTGCACTCAGCTAGCTAGGAAGTCAAAGGAGGGTCTTGAGTTTGTGCCTTTGGACTTTTAGTTCTTTGCTCACTGCTACCACCCGCTGTCATCCACCTTTTACAGATGGAGGAGATGCAGGTGGAGAGAAGTCGTGCCATTATCTTAGCCGTGAGCCTCAAATGCTGGTGTAAGTGTAAACAACTCGTAGTTTATCCCAGTGCAGATACTTGGACCCCATTTCCAGAAGATGCTGATTTTATGCATCAAGGGACTTAGTCTGTGACTTTAGTGACTACCTCTAAAATGTTCAGTGTCTAAGATTCACGTATTGTACTTTGAAAACATTGTTTTAGAAAGCACCTACCTTTCCCTGACTACAACTAGTACCCATTTATTATTGCCCTGATACTTTTACTTTATTTTGTCTTTGGAGACAAGGTCTCGCTATGCAGTTCAGGCTGGTCTTGAGCTCACTTTGTAGCCCAGGCTGGTCTCAGACTCTCAGTGATCCTCCTGCCTCAGCCTCCCAAGTGCTGGGATTACAGGCATGAGCCACCACACCTGGCTACCCAGATAGTTTTAAAAAATGGAAAGAAGGTATTTTCCATTTGGAGAAATAGCATAAGCTGACAGAAACATGATCTTGTTTTTGATAAAGTAATGAACAAGATGAACAATGACCCTGCAGTTTATAATTCTAGCAGAGGAGACAGGAAACAAATACACAAATAGAACTCAGCATGTACTATGTAGTGATTAATAAGAAGAAAACACTGGAAATATGACGTTTCCATATGTAGAAAATTCTAAGAGCCTACAAAACAAATCTGTTAGAATAAGCAAATTTAACAAAATCAACACAGAAAATGTAGGTGCGTTTCTATATATTGCAATGAACAACCCAAAAAGGAATTAAGAGAATAACTCCATATAGTAACATAAGAAGAATGGAATATCTAGGAATTAGCCATGAACTAAGAAGGGGAAAGATTTGCACTACCCTGGAAACTATAAAATATTGCTTGAAAATTTTAAAAATAAATAAATGAGGAAGTATCCTGTGTTCATGGAGTGGAAGACTTAACGTTGTTAAGATGTCAATATTCTGCATTCAATCTATAGATTAAATGCAATCAGACCAAATCTTGATTTTTTTTTGCAGAATAGAAATAGCCATTTTTAAATTCCTATAATCTCAAGGGACTACATAGCAAAAACAAACAAAACTGAACAGCAACAACTACAGCAAAACTTGAAAAAAGAAGAATAAGCTTGGAAATTGGAGACTCATAATTTCTGATTTCAAATTTTACTGCAAAGCTATAGTAATCAGAACAATGTGGTACCAGCAGGAGACAGACAAATTGAGCCAATGGAAAAGAATAACACAGGAATATTTGGTTAAGTGACTGTCGACAAATTCCCAAGCCTATTGAAGGGGAAAAGACATTCTTTTCAGTAAGTGATACTGAGAAGTCTGGATACCCCCATGCAAAAGAATGAAGTTGGACTCTTAGATTACCACATATTCAAAAGTCAACTCGAAATGAATCAAAAACCTAAACAGAAGATGCCAAACTATACAACTCTTAGAAGAAAGCATAGACAAAAACTTTCAGGACATTGAGTCTGGCAATGATTTCTTGGATATGACACAAAAGTATAAACAACAAATCGGTAAGATAAACTGAATTTCATAAAAATGAAAAACTTTTGTGCAGTAAAGTATACCATCAACAGAATTAAAAGACTCCTTTTAGAATGGGAAAAAGTAATTGCAAGACAAATATCTGATACAGGTTTATATCTGGAATACAGAAAGAACCCCTAAACTCATCATCAACAACAACAACAAAACAAGCATCCTTATATGAAGCGGACAAAGTGCTTACACAGACATCTGTCCATAGAAATATTCAACTGGTCCATAACCACGGGAATGGTGCTCAACATCCTTAGTCATTAAGGACAGGTGAACCCAAATCATAATGAGACATCGTGTTCACATCCATTAGTATGGCCCTTACGAACACAAATACTCAGGAACTAACAAGCACTGGCCAGGATATGGAGAGATGGGGCCCTTGCACATTACTAGAGGAAATGAAAGTGGTACACCTGCCATGGAAATCAGTACGGCACCTCCTCAAAAAGTCACACAAGCCAGGTAATGGTGGAGCACACCTGTAATCACAGCACTTGGGAGGCTGAGGCAGGAGGATTGTTGTAAGTCTGAGACCAGCCTGAGGCTACAAAGCAAGCTCAAGGCCAGCCTGAACTGCATAGTAAGACCATGTCTCAAAAAACAAAAACAAAAAGTCACACAAATAATTATCATGTAACCCAGCAATTCCCCTTTTAGATGTGCACCCAAAGGAACTGAAAGCAGGAACTTGAGCCAATTTTCATAGCTGCATTATTTACAATAGCAAAATGGTAGAAGCAATCCAAGTGCCTGTGGCCAGGTGAAAGGATAAATATATGGGGTATGTGTGTAAGTTACCCTTAAACATGAGTGAAATCTTGATCCATGTCCCCACAGGCATGAACCTTAAAGGCATTCTAAGTGAACTAAATGGCACACCAAAGAAGAAATACTGTATGAATCCACTTATATGAGGTAACTGGTTGGGTGAAATTCATATTATATGTTTTACTGCAATAAAAGGTAGGGGCTTCTACATGTTTCATAAGTAGGAACAATGAAAATACTTGGAGAAAAAAACGGCACCCTTTTTCACTGTATGAATCTGACCATGAGAGAAGCAGAGCTTTTAGAAAAAAAATTAAAAATTATTTTAAAAATATAAAATGAACTCATTAAAACTTGAAGAAATATAGAGAGGGTCACAAAGTAAAACTAAAAACCTCTCTGCCTCTCTGATGCTACTACTGTCACAGTTTTCTCTGTATGTGAAAGACATTTTCTCTAGGTGTACATAGAAGCACATACAGTGTGTATGTGCATGTGTGCATTTGTGTGTACATGTGTGTGTGTGTGTGTGAGAGAGAGAGAGAGAGAGAGAGAGAGAGAGAGAGAGAGAGAGAGAATCTGTATGTATGTGCTCTTTCACTCACAATGGGGTTATGTCCTGATAAACTCATCATAAATTTAAAATATCCTAAATCATAAATGTGTTGAAAAACTAGATATGGCAGAACATATCTGTAATTCCAGCACTCTGGGGGGCTGGAGCAGGAGGATCACAAATTCAAGCCCAGCCTGGGAAACTGAAGAGACCTAGTGAGACTCTGCCTCAAAATAAAATAAATAAGGAAGGGCTGGTGTTGCAGCTCTGTGTGAAGGCCCTGTATTTAATCCCCAGTGCTGAGAGACAGAGACAGAAAGAGATGGGTGGGTGGGGGGGTGAGGGAGCACATTTAAAGCGGGATGTTGTGGCATTTGTGCCTGTAATCCTAGTTACTCAAAAGACTGAAGCAGGAGGATCTTAAGTTCAAAGCCTGGACAATTTAGTGACACCTGTCTCAAAAAGAGAAAAAGAAAGGCAAAAAGTGATGTCACAAGGCAGCCAGCCCCTCCCACACAACTTAACTCTCAATATTTCTTCCTTCCCTACCTGTTCCACTTCAGTTCCCCTCAGCTACAAAAGCCAACCCCACCCTCATCTGCTTTGGCAGAAGTAACAGCCCACCCCCTTGGGTTGTTCTGACCCACCAACAACCCACCCTGCTTAGGCTGTTCTGGCCCATGGACACCCTCCCCCCACTGAGACTATTCTGGCCCAAGGACACTCCCCTCCAAAAAAGAGCTTAGAAATCTCAGGCTTTGCTCAGCTCGAGGCTGCCCTGGTCCGCTGGGTATCCCACTGTCTTGCTCTCCCCCCAGTGAAGACTTTTCTTGTATTAGAAGGTCTGGTCTGGTTCCGCGTGAGTCTTGGTTCTATGAAAAAGAAAGGAGAAAGGGGAGGGTGAAAGGAAAGGAGAAGATGAGAAAAGGGGGACAGAGGAAGAGAGGGAGAGGAGAAGAAGAAGGAGGAGGAAGAAGAGGAGAAGGAGAAAGACAGCAAGCAAGGAAACAGGTACATATGGGGTTCAATCCTCAGTACCACCCTGACCTCACACACGCACACATGCACACAGACGCACATGCACTCACATGGGATTTCATAACCTAGCCTATTGAATTTTAGAGCACAGCAACACAAGGAGCAGTTGTGCAGCCTCCTGACTGAGTGATTGTTTGGGTGCTGTTGCTGCTTGGCCCCACCCAACACAAGAATATCAAACAAAATTTTGCCAGCTTGCAGAAGAAAAAATCAAAATTTAACGTGTGATTTCTACTAAATTCATCTTGCTTTTTGGCTTTTAAAATTGAAAACTATCCTAGGTTGAAGCACCCTAAGTCAGGGCTATCTGAATGCTACACATACTGTACTTGTAAAAAACTCGATTAAGTGTACTGTCAACAACTTTCAGTTTTCACTTAACTTTATATCTTTCCATTCAGAAATATTATCCCATGCCATTTTTTAAATACTTCTGTAAATTTCTATAAATTTTTCCCGCTTCCTCCTCCTTTCTTTAAAAAAAAAAAACCTCAAATTTCTAAGGCATAACATGGATACAGCAAAATATATCTATTTTAAAGGCGAAATTCATTGAGTTTTGAGAACTGTATGGGTCCATACAGCTGCCTTTCCAGTGGAAACAAGACATTTCTGTCACCCAGAAAATTCCCTTGCACTCTGCCTCCAACAGGCCACACACCCCTCCCCTGTCCCCCTCTGGGCAACCACATAGCTGGTTTCTGTAGCTGTAGACCCCATTTGCCTGTCTCGAGACTTGATCAAAAGAAGTTGTATAATATCTCCAGTGTTTGCTTCTGCTTGCTCTCAGCATGACAGCTCTGGGTTTTATCTATGCTCGCTTGTTGGTGAGAATTTGTTCATGAGATGAGGGTAGTACAGTTTTCTTCTTTATTCTCCTGATGCCACAGTCTTTGGGTTCTTCCCAGTTTGAGGCTATTAGGAATAAAGTAAGCTCTAAGCATGCATGTGCAATGTTTTTTCCTGGACATATAATTTCACTTCTCTTGAGTAAACATCTAAGAGTGGACTTGTAGGTAGGCAAAGTATGTGCTCAGGTTTGTAAGGAGCTGTCACATTGCTTTCCGCAGTGGATGTACCACCTTTATGTATGAGACTTTCAGTTACGTCACATCTTCAGCGGGGTAGGGTGTCTGATGGAGATTTCAATTTCCATTTCTCTGGTTTTCTGCATGTTGACCAACTTTTCTTGTGCTTATTGGCTAACAATAGCATGTAGATACAATAGAATGTGTCTCTCTCTCTGTCTCTCTCTTTCTCTCTTGATCTTTCTCTCTCTTTCTACCTCCCTCCCTTCTCTGTCTCTGTCTCTGTCTCTGTTTGTCTCTGTCTCTGTCTCTCTCCTTTTGTGAAGTGAATGTTCAAGTCTTTTAAGCACATTAAGTTATTGGCCTTCTTATTATGAATCATGTCTTTTATTTTGGACACAAGCCTTTTGTCAGCACCTGCACTGTAAATACTTTTTCATAATATGGGGCCTCACTTTTCCTTTTCCTAACAGCACCTCTCAAAGAATAGAGTTTTTAATTTAGAGAAAATCCAATTTGTCAATATTTTTCTATATCTTCTTAAAGAACCCTTTGAAGCCTGGTGGTGTAGCTCAGTGGTGGATGCCTGCCTGGCCTGTGTTGGATCATAAGTTTGGTTCTCTGTACTGCAAATAAAAAGAATCTTTACTTACTTCAAGGTAGTGACAGTTTTCTTCTGTGCTCTCTCTTGAGTTTATTTTTCTGTATGGTGAGAGTCGCCATCTAGGTTCATTTTCTCCCTCTGGGGTAGCTGCTAGTTCTAGCATCTGTAGCCATCAGTAGAAACAACTTGTCTTTCCCACTGAAGTACATTAAGCCACTTTTTAAAAGTCAATTGAACACATTGATGCAAATGTATATAGTTGGCCCTCTGTACTCTGGTTCTGCATCTGTGGATTCAACTGAGGATGGATAATATTTGAAAATATTGAATGTCTACTGAACATATACAGGCATTTTTTTTTCTTGTAACCATTCCCTATACAGTATAATGTAACCATTGCAACACATCTTGTATTAAGTATTATAAATAATCTAGAGATGATTCAAAGTGTGTGGGAGAATTGTGTAGGTTATATGCAAATACTGTGCCATTTAATAAGGGATTGGAGCGTCCATGCATTTAGTATCCATAGGAGGCGCTGGCACCAATCCCATACTAATACCACACGTGGGCTGTGTATGCATATGCAGGGTTCACATGCACTCTCTTCTCCACTGACCTGTATGCCTGTCCATACTACAAAACCACATTGCCGTGTTTACTGTAGCTTTACAACGAATCTTCAAATCAGGTATTAAAAACCCTGTAAATTAGTTCTTTTTCTCCATTGTTTTGACTATCCCAATTAGTTTGCAATTTAAAATAAATTTTAGGAATAGTTTTTACATTTCCCTTTGTAAAGGTTGCTTTGATTTTCATTTGGATGATTTGGGAATTTATAGGCCAAATCTGTGGGAAATGGACGTGTCTCTAATACAGAGCATTTAGGTCTTCTTTAATTGCTATTGTTTCTGTTTTTCTTTTTCTTTCCTTTTTTTTTTCTTTTTTTTTTTGCTGTTGTTACTGTACTGACCCTGCACATATTTTGTTAATTGTATCTATATTTATTTAATATTGGTTTATACTTTTATAAATGGTATATTTTTAAACTTAATTTTTGATTATTCTCTGTAATATGTAACAACATAACTATATTTGTACAATGACCTTAAAATGCTCCTGCAACCTTCCCAAATTTATTAATTCTCAGTCTCCCTCTCCCTCTCTCTTTTTCCCTTGCACATTCTTCAGATTTTCTCTATGAATATAATGTGGTTTGTGAGAGAGTTTTACTTCTTTTCTAATAGGCATGCCTTTTTCTCTTAATCTATAGCACTGGGTAGGACTTCTAATACAATGTTGAATACAAGTGGTGAGAATAGACATCTTTGTGTTGTTCCTGACCTTACAATAAAGTACTATGTTAGCAAAAGATTTTTCAGAGCTGCCCTTTTTCAGGTAGAGAAAGTGACCCTCTATTCCTAATTTTCTTAGAGTTATTTTTGGGGAGGAATGTGTGGAATTTGATCTCCTATCTTGCATTCTGTATGCTGGTTATCTTTTGTTTCATTCATTTTTCCTATCCTTGCCTTGGTTTGGCTTGTTTTCAGGTTGACGTTGTATTAGTCACTGGCTTTTTAGTCACACCTTCGTTACTGCCTTCCTTAGAATTTGCAGTATTCACTTCCTACTTGTCAGTTATTAAATGATGCCTACTTCAGTAATATTTTTGTATGTTAGTAAATAATATAATCATATCATGTAGAATATAAAAAGCATCATCATTTTTACTGCTCTTTCTTCCTTTGTGTGAACCTGAGTTTCCCTATAGTTTTTCCTTCAGCCAGAAGCAATTCCTCTGTCATTTCTTACAGGGCAGACATGCTGGCAAACAATTATTCCAACTTTTGCTTGTCTAAAATGTTTTCAGTTTGTCTTTATCTCTGAAGGATATTTTATTCCAGTACAAAATAAAATAGTTATAACTATAAAACAGAATAGGATGTACATAAGTGTAGGTAGGAATAAATTTATAATTGAATACAGATATGTAATTAATTACAGGTATAAAGTAATTTTTTCTTTCCTTCTAGTATTTAAAAATCATACTTTGGATTGCATTGTTCATATTAGACACCAGTGATGATTTCTGTCTTAAAATTTTCATATATTATATTTACATATAATATGTAAAACATTATATATTTATATCTTTCATATATAATATATAAACTTTTACATTTTATACATTATATACTATATATTATATATTATAATCCCTCTGGCTACTTTTAGGATAGTGTTTTTATTATTAGTTTTCAGCAATTTGATTAAGATTTGCCTTGATGTATGTTTCTGTGATTATACTTCTTGGAATTTATTATGCCTTATGGATCTGTGGGTTGTTGTTTGTCACTAATTGGGAAGTATTGTCAGCCATTAATTCATCAGATTTTATTTCCTCTCCTTTTCTGTCTTCTCTCCTTGTAGGAGTCCACTTACTATTTGATGTTGTTTCACATTTCCTGAGGCTTTCTTAAATTTTTAAGGCTTTTGCTCTAGTGTGGATAATTTATGATATAATGTTAAATCCAGTAATCTTTTTTCTATATAATCTAATTTTCTACTAAATTCATGCAGTATTTTTTTTAGTTCAGAAGCTCTATTTTAATATATAGAGATCTGCTTTGTCTTGTTTTTATTATTTCCATTTGCTTCCTCATATCAATAGTTTCCTTTAAATCTCGAAACATTTTAATAACATATTTTAAAGTCCTTTTTGGCCTGGCATAGTGGTGCATGCCTGCAATCCCAGCACTCAGGAAGGCACAGGTAAGAGGATTGCCGAGTCCAAGGCCAGCATTAGCTACATAATATCAAGTTCTGCCTTAACCACATCGTGTTATCCTGTCTTAAAAAAGCTAAAAAACAAAATAAAACAAAAAAGTCCTTTTCTACTTCTCCCATCATTTTTCATGTACTGGATCCATTCCAGTGACTTTCTCTGCTACAGGTTCTGGCTCATATTTCTCTGCTTCTTCACAGCCTAGTAATTTACAAATTACAATCTGGAGACAGTGGATGCTAAAGCTTTGAGGGACTGGATTTTGCTGGCTTCCTTTAAAGCCTATTAAGTTTTATTCTTATAGGTGGCTCATTCTCTGTCATGTCAGATTTATCCTGTAGAGACATTCTGAGGAATTTATTAAGGTATACTAGGAAAAAGCCTTTACTTTTGGCTAATTTAAGCCTACTTTTAGGTGTGCCTTTCTGGGGGCACTATTACACGTTTTTATCTTGTGACAGATCTCTCCGGAGAGCTCAGCGTCCTCAGCCCTAGGCTTTCTCAGCTCCTGATCATAGTTCTTCTTTGCCAGACTTGCAGAATTCCACCCTGTGTTTCGCCACAAAGGCTCAGGGCCCCTGCAGATGTATGCAGACTTTTTCACTGTCTACCCTTCTGCTTTGCAAGGCTGTTCCTTACATGTTTTAGGTGAGGGAGCCTCCCTGAAGTCTGACCTCTGTGCCATTTGTTCAGTGGCTACTCTGCCCTGCTAGATTCTCCATAACTACAGGCGTTTGGAAAATCTCTGGAGAGAATGGTGGGACAATCATGGTGGTTGTCTTCCAGCCTTGAACTGACTGTTGCTCAGCATATAAAAATAATTGTTGCATAGACTTTGTCCAATTTTCAGACGAACGTTTACTTTTTCTGGTCATTTTGACTTTGGGAAAGAGCCAGAAGTAACACTGTAGGATCCAATGCATAGGTGGATGAGGACACACCCTAATACTTCTACCAGCGTGCTTTCTATTGGGTGGTGCTGGACAGCAGCATTCACCATGTTTTGGGGTTTTTTTTTTTCCTTTTTTTTTTTTTGTTTTTAATCACATTTTGTAAAGACATGGAAGAGGACTCCCGGAACCGCTTGAGAAAGTGGCAGGAATGATGGGGAAAGTGTGTTCAGAGTGAGAGTGAAGGGGGATATTTGAGGAGGACTGAGGGCAATGTCTCTTTTACTGTAATATATTTAAAAAATCTAAATACAAAGCATATTTTTGACCAGCTGTCATATACTATGTATAGTTTATCTTAATCAGTAGCACCAACAGTAATGACAAAACAAGGAGATATTAGATTGTGATCGGTCCCTGTGAGCAGGGATGTGTCAGTTTTACCTGGAACATTTGGTGCCGGGCACATGGTAGGCAGAAAATACATGAACTTAAGTAGGACTTTAAGAGTTAACATGATGTTTCTGATTGTATAGGTTTTCAGACCTTTCCATGGGTCAGAGAACTGTCACATACTGAGTCTGTTTGTTCCTCAGAGAACTGCAGAGCGGGAAGGGCCAGATGTTTTATCCATTTCCATTTCACAACTGAGCCTAGGCAGTGCAGACAGGACCCCTTAAGGGAGATACGGAGGTGGGTTACGGAGCAGCAGGGAGCATGGGAGAACGTTGCTCTTCCTTCCCCGAAGTGGTCAAGGGACTGAGACTGCCTTTTGGAGACAGGCAAGAGGTGCGTGCCTTTGGCACTGACGCTGGAAGTACTAGGCTTCCAGTACTTCCAACACAGAGAGATAATGGCTCCAAAAAACTTGCTAAACATGTCCTGCATGAAGAAAGGGCTGTCTTTTATAAACTTCCCCTGAAAATAATATTTCTTGAAAATTTTATGATCCAGCAGAAAACTTTAGGGTTACTAGCTCTGAGTGCATCTAGGCAGGCAGAGGTGGCTGATTAAACAGAACAACAACTAGCTTGAATCGAGTGTTTGGCCCACGCTTGCCCCAGACGTGTGACTCACGTTATTTCATTAATCCTTATGACAACTCAATGAGGTGGGAACTACCTCTGTTTCTAGTTTAGCGCTGAAGAAACCTAAGGCTCAGGGGATAATGAGAAAGATAAATAACGTCTCAGGGAATCGATTTCTTAATGTGCCAAGTGTTTTCTCTTCATTTTATCTACCGCCAGAGGGCGCTGTGCAGAGAAGACAACTGCGGGGATTTTTCTCTAAAACCTCTCAGGAATCTCAGAAGTTTTCTTCAAACACGAAAGCATGGCTTCTATAGAATATACTCTTAATAAATATTTGTTGATTATACTGGGAGGTGGCCCACTGACATAGCGGGAGAGGAATCCACTGACCTGGATTCCAGGCACTCATTCTTCTACCAAATGGCTGTGAGATTTCAGGTAGGTCACACAACCTCTCTGGAACTTTCCTTGTAAAAAAAAAACAATGGCGTTATTGGGGGAAATGAAACAATACAGATCTTTAACAGCATATTGGAAAAATATCAAACACTAAATGATTATGACAGGTAAAAAAAATGCCTTTAAGAAAACAAACCGAAAATGTTCTTTCTACTCTCCTGTCTACTATTCATAGTAGTAAAGTTTTCCCCAGACCTAGCCCCCTATGGTCATTACTAAGGTCTCTAAATGTGTTTGCTTATAGTCAAGGCCTGTAGTCTTTCCCTGATGTTAATGTGGAGGCAGTTTATGTCCTGAGTAGCCCTTATGGTCACAGGGCAGAGTGGTCCTGGGTTGGCTGGCAGTTGTATGTGGCAACTGAGCCTGACTAGTATTCAAATTCATGCTGTGCTGGGAAATTATACCCATCCTTGCAAGTGGCTATTGTCTGTTTATTCTGTGGCATTCAACACCCTCCCAGTGACCTTGCTCTCTGCATGGAAAAGTGAGAACATTTGGTCTGAGAAACACCCACTGGCAGGGCCTATCAGTGTCTCCTGATAAACTACCTGGTCCTCAGTGACATCTCCTGACATTCCAGCTTGTAAGAAGTGGTGGTCTTGAAATTTAGGAGCACTTCCCTTATTCATACAGCTTCCGGATTTTCTGATCCAAGAATGTAAATCCCCACATTTTGGCTGTCCTGAAATAAACTCTCCCGAGACTGTTTTTGTCTTCCTCCTCTGGGATGCGCCATACGTGGTTGCCCGATGAATGTTCTCCAACACCCTTAAAGCAACAGCCCACTGCTGGGCTCCCAAATCAGTGGAAGATTCCCTGCTTTCTGCAGATCTAAGGCAACCTCTCCAAGGGCCCCAGCTCAGCCTCCAGCCCACCGCTGGCAGAGGTCTGTTGCTGGAGTCCCTCTGCTTTTGTGCACCCGCCGCAGGCTTTCCCGTCTACACCTCTTCCTTGCAGGTACCTCTGCCATCATGGCCGGTCTTGCCTCCTATTCCCGTCCACAATGGCCACGTCCTGCCCTCAAGGCAGAGTTTAAATGCCGTTCCCTTTACTCATTTCTTCTGTGCTGAACTCTCGCTCTGAGTTGTGCTCTAGGGAGTTGTGACTGTCTTCCTCTGGGGTCTTATCTATCTTTGTATTCCCACAATTTCAGCGTAGGACAAGTCCCCTATAAATATCTGTTAGACAACATGAATGATTGTAATTTAAATGGCTTTTAGGGCACATCCCATTGGTAGCCATATTCACCCGAATCAAAGGCACCCTTTTCTTTCAAAGTGGCTATTTGTCGTCCCTCGGAGCTCCCTGGCTGACCCCTTCCTGGGGTCTGTGCTTATTCTTGCTAACGTTTTGCTTTTTTCCATATTAAATTTACTGCTTATATGAGGCCCGCTTGTTTAAATTTTTTTCTGTTCCCACTGTTCTCATCTTCCTTTACAATGTATGCAATTACATGAGCTGCCTTTGAAAGCAAGATTAGATTTTAAATCTTGTGATTAACCTTTCACATTTTGGGGATTGCCCGCTCCAAGTTCCTTGTGAGGGAGCCTTGTTGCATGTGTGCTAATTTCTCATTTCGCCTTTTCTGTTTTGTGTTATTACTTTACAGCTGGGTTCTCGGCTGCGAAGGTCCTGTTAGGAGGACTTCCTGCCTTGCTACGTTTCATGGATAGATTCCTGCGTGAAGCCTAAATGTGGAAAACACTATACACTGGACAGTTGCAGTTTTTGTTATTTTGCTATTTTGAATGCAAGACCTTAGAAAGGTGAGTTTTAAGTTTACTGGAAATCTGCATTACATGTACCTAGAGAAATTTTTCCTCAGTAGAAAACTGCGTAGTTTTAAATTGCAACATTAAAATGCAAGTCATTTTGGCCTCATGAAAGTCTCAGTTTTTGGATCACAGCTGTTCATATTTTATTTTATTGAAGAAAAAAGAAACTAGTTTAATCCTTGAAGCAGAGTGTAACTTTTTAGAGTTTCATAGAAAAGTATTTTTCCAGTTCCCAATAAAAATGGTAAAAATGTATATCTTTAAAAAAAAATTCCCTCAGGAAATAACTAAAGACTAGTCTTCCAAGTAAACAACATATTTTCTTTTTCAAAGTTTTCTATTTCTATTTTCTATTTTACTTCAGATAATTGCAGAAATTTCTAAGAATACTTCATCTTCTGGTGAGTAAAATAAAACTAACATGGTTGAATGATCAGTATTTACCCCAGTAAAAGAAATTCATATATAGTAACTGGTTACAGACAACATTCCAGACATGAAATTAATTCAAACCCGATCTGAAAGCCCTGATAGTGTCAGAATGGATGTTTAATGTGTTATTAGTTAATGATATTTTTTCTGAAGGCCTGATCAAGTTGCACGGAGCAAAGCTCTTGTCACTGTGTTTCACCCTCCCAAAGTGACACTTTAATGAATCGTGTCAGCGCACCAGCGTTAGGATGCGTTTCATTAATGCTCACCCCTTTTGTTCTATGCTTTACATTTGGAAACAGATTTAAGTATTAAGTGCCTCTAAGGTCTGCAGCCAGGGAATCCTTTCCGAATTTGTAACAGTGACCAGAACAGACCGCATTACACTCTCCAAATGGTGCGGTTTTGCATTTGAATGTCTGAATTATCCCGGTTTCTTAGAGACGACCACAACACCAACATCTTAAATCCTCAAAATACTGTCCGCTTCATTGAATGCTCGTGATCTAAGCATATGTGTAATTATTCTGTAATTCTCCCCAAAATGTGATTCCTTGGAAATGCATACTAGGTTTCCCCTATTGTAAATCCAGTGACTATTTCTTTGTGGCCACTTCTTTAAATAGGGTAACAAGCAAGTCTGTGTGTCTGGGCGAACTGCCTTGATAATGATGATTTCTTCTCAAGCTCTCCTTGGGACCCCCATCCCCATAGGAGAAATATGCCCTTCATTTGTTTAAGGATAGAGACCATGATCACAAAAAGACCATTTAAAATAGTACACATTGCAACGAGAGGATTGCTTGCCAGAAACGCGCCTAATGTCACTCACAATAGCCTTCAAAATAGTCTTAGGTAGTTAAGTTAGAATTTGCAAATGTTACCAGAGCCAGCTGTGGTAATCCAAGGCTGCATATGGATTTTAGAGAAGAATAGACTCCCGTGCCTCTTAGAAACAGCTTTGGATGTGATCGACCATGGAAAATTAAAACATACACTTTAAAAACTGACAGCTGGAAAGAAAACTTACCAGGAGGTCAGGGGAGGAAGTAGAGTAGAAGGGAGACTTAGGGCTCGTTCTAACTTCAGTTTTTGTATTGTAAAGTTTTGCACATTCTTCAGGAAAACTCCTTGGTGGCGATGTATGCAGAAACCTGCCTTGGTATGTAGGATTTTGAGTTGTAAGTGAGATCCTGTGTGAGGAAGTCCTTTGCAAACTGTTAATGCATCATTCCAGTGTTGCTGGGGTCTCCTTATGCCAGCCCCTCATTAACTCCACTATGAGCTATCTAATTTGGCCTTTTTAGTTTGGCAAGTTGTAGTGGGTCTGTGGGTATTTACTAGTAAATACGAATGATCATGCAGCGGGAGTAAAGTCAATGTGCAGGGTCATAGTTAGGCTGTGAATAATTCGATAATCGCTCAGAAGCAGGTGTTTGCACTGAGTAATTCCTTGTAGTGGTATAATTTTGCAAAGCACTTGGCTCTTCTGTCCCACACCACTCCCACAGCCCCATTCCAAGCGGCAGCATCAGAAGTGATTTCAGCATCACAGGCGCTGGCGGGGATACTGCCCCATCTCATCTAACCCTAACCCTAACTTGTTTGTTTTTGGTGAATGTGCTTTTAGAAATTCAGAATCTGGGAGAGAATATTGTGCTCAGTAGCACAGTCTCGCTAATCAAAGAAATACTACGTTTTAAAAAGTCTGGGTGAAGGGAACTATGCCTTAATCATTTCAAAAATACGCAAGTATTGAGTGAAGATATGAAAACGCCGGCAGATCAGAGGAGAGCCGTTGCTAGCAGGAGAAGAGGAGCTGCACGGGTATCTGAAATCTCCCCTCCCTGCTGCCAGGCGCTCTGCGGTTAGGCTGGCTGTGCTTCTGTTTTTCTCTCCGCTGGGCTTTAGGAGACACCACTTTTAACTTGGAAAGTGACTTCAGAAATTTGAAAGAAATTGCTTAACCCATTTGCCGTTTGCCCTGAGAATGGTCACCAAGGGTGCTTGTGGCTGTAGGGTTTGCCCTGAGATGATCTGGGAATCCCAGTCTTAACCTTACCCCCAAGTTTGCAGCAAAACACTTCACTTTTATTATTATCTGCACATCTCTCTAGTGTACCAGTAGTCTTTGGAAACAAAAGACATCATTCTATTTACACCATTTTGGTTTTGGCAGTGACATTTCCATTTACAAACGTGGTGATGTTCGATCGCCAGAAATGTCAAATCTTATTGCAGCATTCCTACACGGAATGGGAGGGAAATCGCATCCAACTAGGTCCCTCCAAAGTTTGCTGCTAAACTCATGATAAGGGTGGAAGGAGGTCCAAAGAGAAAGGTGATACTATTGTTTGGAATGTGATGTTTCACTTTGTGTTATTCATGCTTTGAAATTTATCGTACAAAAAATGATTAACAGCTGATCATCCCATATGTCCATGTTATATTAGGATCAGTGACAAGTTCTGTTTAGAAACAAGTCCAAGGACAGTTCTTATATTTTATTTTCACGAGGAGAATCAGTCAGATCTGCTTCAGCCTCAAAGAGAATGTTTATGTAAAATTAAATGAGTGCTGCCTGCGAGCTGTACTTTTTAGTTTTCTATATGAGAAATGGGTTAAAGGAACCAAAAGCCATTCTGCTACTGAGCAATTGATGTTCCTTCCAAAAGAAAGATTGCTGTGTATGACTAAGGATGTCTGAAGTCGTCATGTCTAGTTATGTGTTTTTAAAAAAGTATTTTACTATATCATTTATCTGGGTGTTATTTATTGACCAACCTAAAGTGCAAATAGGTTGAACAAGGTGCCAAGCAATTGAAATATATGTCTGTAAGTCTGCTCACCAATTTTACGATCAGGAGGGCTTCTCAGTACTCATGCGGAGCCTACTCACTCTTACATTACAAGTATTTCTACTAAACACGGATATCTGCTTCCCCTGCTTGTAGCAGATTAGAAGCAGAATAGCAGATGGGAAACAAATGAAGAGAGGGTCTCAGACATACTGGAAGCAGCAAGAAATAATAGCTGACAGCTTGATTCTGAAGAAAGAGACAGAAAATCCATATAAAGCAAACATAAAACCATCAAGGCTTAGTGGTCCAGAGCTGCTTGAGGTTTTACAATTTCCCAGCCCTAGGTCTCCCCGATATTATAGCACAGAAGAAAAACTGTTGCTCGTAATTGCACCTACATCATGGAGGGAAGATTCATTGTTGTTCAATGTGCCTGACTTTGAAAAGGGACATTTAGAGTAATCTCCATTGAAATAGGCTAAAGTTAAGATCAAAAACTTTACACTTAAAAAGCTGAACTTTTCTTTGGAAATCTGGATTTATAAGGAGGTGATTTTTTTTCCTTACAATGCCAAATTAGTGCATCAAAGTTGTTCATGGTTTGGGCGCAAGTAGCCAACTGTTCTTGCTCGAGTTGAATTTTATAATTGCAGTTCTTGCTAGAGTGAGACAGCTGTTCTAGCGAAAGCAACAACCCTACAGGAGAACCAGAGGGGTGCGGGCTGCCAGCGGGCCTCCGGTGCCCACACTGCTCATCTCTTCACTGGGTTCTTCTTGGGCCCATCCAGTTTCACAAACAAGGCTTTTATTTCCTTAAACAGTAGCTCCGTCAATGGTAGCTGATCCTCTTGGTGCTTGATGCAGAGCTGTGCCATGCAGCCCCCACCCATCTTTTGTAGTGGGCCTAATTTCAAGTTCATCCTCACCAGCGCCTTACTGAGGTATTGCAAAATGGCTCTGAAAGGATTTGGGGCCTGAAATATTAATGATTTTTATCTCCTAGTGGTGAGAATGTAGATGATTTCCACTTCATGCTTTTTTTTTGTATTTGCAATGTATCTAAAAAAATCCGTAAGAGCTATTTTATGGATAGCTAAAGGCTATCCATAGGCTAAAGCCTTCCAAACCCTCTGTCTCCAAGGCAGAGCAGTTTGCAATAGAGGGTGTGGCAATGTCTCATCCTGGAAGATGGGTGTGCACTTTAAAACACATCTTGGCAGCTGTCATCTCTGCCCATACAGGCATCTCCATCTCAGTGGCAGCATCTGAGACTCGAGGAATAAAGTTAGCATCTAGCAAACCAGGGAGATATGGTATCATAAGAAAAGTCCCCAACAAGTGACTCATAACCTGGGCCTCCTACTTGTGTCTGTCTTCTAGATTATTACCACAAAGTATTCTCCTTGTCAGGAATGATCCCACTGTGATTCATTAAAAACCAGTTGGTGAGGAAGGAACATTCTTCCAGACTGTCTCTGGCTACTCTCTCTAACTAGGACCATCTTCTGTACAATGTCAGGAAATCCACCGCCTGCTAGACGCTTATCTAAGAATACTGGAAAAAGAAAAAGATCCAGGGAGTTAAGAAAGCTCTGTGTGGTTAATGTCACAACAAACACTTCTGGACACTGCTGGCAACTTGGAAACAGATTGATTGTTACTTGGGAAAATGGACCTGGCTTGGGAAGCCCCAACTCAGCAACAGCTTGTGGGCACTAAATCCTCTCGCTGAAGGTTTTATCTAATCTGAATGAATTCATTTTAAAATCTGCCCTTGATCTAGGCCTCTTAAGCTTCTATGGAGGACTAAGGACCTTCAGAGTCAATGCTAATAATGTAAGATAGGAGAAACCCATCTTTCTTCACATCTCGTTGCTATATCCTATAAGATGACTTGCCACAGAAACTGTTTTCTTTAATGAAGCTGTGTTCAGTGTTCCCTGCCTTTTTAATAAAGGTGACATTTGGTGCTTCTTTTCTGGGTGTTTGATACGTTTCACAGAAAGAGCCCTGGACATGCTGCTAGGACTCGGGATGTAGCTGTGTGCACTGGCAGATTTTGGCAAAGTAACTGTTTAGAGCCCGGAGTTAGTGCCAGAAGAGGGAGGCAGTTGAGCTGGGTTGCAGCACTTGGTTTTAGAAGTGCTTTTCCAGGGCTGAGATGACTGTGAATTACCTTGGGCAATACACCAGGCCATGTCCCTACTTGGAGACTGCAGTGTCTGTTTGCATATTGGAGGCTCTGAGAAATTTTGGAGTAGAAAACTTTTTCCAGTATGTATTTTCAACCTAACATTTCCTGAATTTCCCCACTAAGTCATTGGTCCCCCTTTGTCTGGTAATTGCTATTATGAAACCAGCATTTCGCAAGTGTCCTCTGACAACACTGGACTGCAAACCTGGTCCTGTGTCTGGACTACATTTTGGCAACCAGCTCTTTGCATAGAGGACTTGATCAAGACCTCCTGCACTGCTGATGGCCTGAGGTTGGGGAGATCTAATTATTTCACTGGATTAGGGATTTAAGATCCCAAAGTACTCAGCAGTTATATGAGTTTCCTGTAGCTGCTGTGACACATTCCAGTGAATCTGGTCATTCAAAGCAATAGTGATGTATTTTTTCAGAGTGCTGGAGGCTAGAAGCTGGAACCCAGTAGCTCTGAGCTCAATCCAAGTATCAGTAGGGCTTTTCCCCCTGGGGCTGTGCTCCTCTAGGGTTTGGGGAGGAGTTGTTCCTTTTCCTTCCTAGCTTCCTAAAACTGCAGCTCCTGGATTGGAGAAAACCTCACTCCAACCTCCATGCCACACTGTACCCACCTCTTCCCTGGGGTGTCATATCCTTCACCTCTCCCTTGTCAGCTACATGTGATGGCATTTGGGTTTTACTGGATGATCCAGTGTCACATCCCGCAGGGTGTACAAAGAAAGACCCTTTTTCAAATTAGGTGACATTTACAGGCCCTAGGATTGGGTCCTGGTATCTTTGGGTTACTATAGTGGTCTAAACCAGGAGTTGGAGCTGACAAAGTGTTTCAGGCGTAAATGTGAGGTCCTGTACTTGGCAAAGACTAAATAAAACAACATTTAAAAGTACAGGGCTAGCTAGAAGTTGTGATGATCTCTTAAATTCTGTTTATTAGTTGTGCCAGGCAGTACTGCCATCAAAAAGATGTGGGTGAGTCACTGGAATTGAGTTGCCACCTGTAAAAGGAAATGTGATGTCATATAGTAAAGGAATAAAGGCTTTTTGCCACAAACCAAAAGAACAGTATTTTATAGTGCTGACCCAGGGGGATCAGAGACCCATCTTCAAATACATGAGGCTTTGCACAGAGGAAGAGCCAGCAAGCTTGTTCTCTGTGGCTGTAGCTCTTATGTTCTGTCAAAGCTGCAGGGAGAAAATCTGGCTCAGTCAAAGGAGACACTGAGACTCCTGTATGAAGTGAGCCAGCACACAGTAGTTCTAGCAGGGACAGGACAGCTGACTGCAGGAAGGCTGGAGAGCCCACTTCTCACCTGAGCATTGGGCTTTTTGAGTTCTGTTTCCCAGTAGAATGTCGGCCCCATGAGAGAGCATGTCTAGTCTCTTTCTGTGTCACCGAGACACAATACCGGACACCTGCAACTTCAGGGAGGAGAGGTTTATTTTGCCTCACAGTTTGTACAGATCCCCAAAGTCTGTAGTTGGCTGGCTCCAGGGCACAGCAGCATGGCAGGTGTGCCTGGTGTCTAGGAAGTAGAGAGAGGGGCAGATAAAGCCCTCCTGCCACACCCACAGTGACTGACTCTTCACGCCAGACCCCGCCTCCAAACAGCAAGTCACATGCAAGCTCTCAGGAGTCAGTCACCTTCCAGAAGCCCTTCCTGTGAGCTCAGAGGCTCGGGGGACAGCTAGATACAAACCCTAATGGGGCGGCTGTTTTATTGTGCTACATTCCCAGAGCCTGTTTAGTGTGTGACACACAGGGAGTATTCCCAAGTGAACAGATGAATGTAAGCACTGAAGAAGTACAGCATGATAAGATCCATACAGACTAAGTTTCGGGAAGATTGAGGTCAGCACCTACCAGGCAGGGTGTGAGGCACAGTCTGAAATGTGTGTGCATGTAAAACCAACTGTGGTGAGTGTGGAACGGGTTAATAAGGCTGAGCACAAAGTGCCCCGTAAGCACGTGGGAAGAAGCGCTTCCTTCGATGGGGCCTGGGAATGGAAAGGGCAGTGCAGCATTCTTGCAGAAGCACCTGTAGGGGCAAAGGCATGGAGGTGTGATGAGCATGGCGTATTTGCAGAAAGCCAAAGCAGTCTAGGTCAGAATAGGAGGCTTGTGGCAGATGTGACCTAGAGATACAGCTGGCAGCAGAGGCTGTGGTCAGATCATGAACTGACCTTCCTTCCAAGGCAAACCAAGAATCCTCACTTCACCCTGAAGGCAGGAGGAGCCCTGGAAGTTTCAGGAGCAGGAGCTGCTATAGAACTTTGTGCTACAGGCTTCTGAGTCCCACCTCTGGTGCTGGGACTAATTGGGTGGCAAAGACCTTCCTGTCTTAATGTTTGCCCCATTGGTCTGCTGTGGCCTCCAAAATGCTCTTAGGACCACTCCTAGACATGAAGGCATTGGGAGGATATAATTCTGCTATTCAGCATGGCAGTGTGTAACCCTTAGCAGCACTGGCTCTGAGCGTGGGGTAGGGTTTCTCAATTTCTACACTGGCTTTTTTTCTAACAGGAGACTTTCCTGTGCATTACTGTAGGGCACTTATCAGCTCCCTGACCTCTGAGCATTAGATGCCACTCACAGTGGCCCCTACTCCTCTGTTCTAACAACTAAAAATGTCTCTAGGTATTGCCAACCATTGGGGCAAAGTTGTCCTGGTGAGGACCACTGGCATAGAGCAATTGCACTTACGATCTGGAGACACCAGAAGACCAGCTACTCCTGCTTAGTTCCTTGATGCACTGGGTATGATTTCCCTTGCTGCTTTCTTTCCTGTGCTAAAGGCTGACATTCTGCTTCCTGCCTGGTTTTACTGGGCTCTCTCTCAGATTCTCTCTACTGTAGGCTCCCCATTGAGTAGGAATCATTTCCAGGACCTGAGTGTCAGAACTGGTAGGAAAATTGATATCTCCTACCTTGAACGGTGAATAATGGGCTTGTGGACTTGAGCACCTGGCTTCTCCAAGGGCCACTCTATGTAGAGTACAAACTGGCTACAGGATAAGGAGGCACATCTGGCCTGCGGATGTGCAATCTTTGGTAGGCACAGTGCTATTTACACTTTAAGCCACACACCGCTTGGTGAGGCCCATGCTCTCTGGCTTCCTGTAGTAGCTTACTGTCTCGGTGTCTAAGACCCATCTAGTTCACACAGGTATCTTAGCAGCTTGACCACTGTAAGCCCTGAAGTTCATGACCTATGCTTTAGATGAGGAGTGCTCATCTAAACAGAATATTCTAAGCCAAATGTATTCGCAAGGAGAAGCTTGTGCTATTAAAGGGGAGAGGTGGGACAATTCTGCAGGCAATTTTATTTTGTATTTCTATTGTGGATTCACCCTCATTAATTCCCTATATTTATTTTCTCCCTTAAGTACAGTATTTTGGACTGGATGTTTTCTTCCTCTCTCATTCATTCTTTCCCATTTGAATTCAAAGATTCACTGTTATGTGTAAGGGACAAAGAGTCCAACAATGATATAGGTGTCCCCTACTATTTTGGTGGCCTTGTGCTGTTTGAAGACTCTTCAAATTCTTTCTTGGTGTTATGGTCGATACATTGTGTCAACTTGTGTCTAGAGGTTTGGCTGAGTGACTCAACAGGAAGCTAGGGTGCTTACTTTGTACACATCCTGAGCCTGTGGAAGAGGAGGGCATGGAGATTGTGTGAGAGCTACATGCCCCCTGGGTGGGGGTAGGCTGTTTACAGTGTAAGGGAAGAAAAAAGGCTGCTTGCAGCCATTCCTCCGTTTTGCTTTTGTTGTTTTTGCTGTGTTCTGCCGCCATGAACGTTTGCCCTCTGCCATGTGCCACTCTGCCTCAGAACCAGCCAAGTATGGACGGAAACCTCCACAAATTATAAGGTAAATAAACCTTTCCTTCCTTCCTTAACTTTGGGCATTGGGTATTTTGTCTCAGCAACGAGAGAAAAGTAACCAAGACAGAATTTGGTACCAGTGGAGTGGTGTCATTGCTGTGACTATACCTGAACATGTGGTTCAAGAGCCTTTGGAAATGGCTTGTGAGGAGAGTTTGGAAAGGTTTGGAGATGTCGCCTGAAAGAGATGTGCTAGAACAACTTCTGTTGTTCTGTGTGGGAGATTCTGATCAGAGCTCAGAAGACCAGAGGGCTGATAGAAATTCTGCCGGTAAAGACCGAGTTTGGAAGGTTTCTGCTGGAAGGAAGGACTGCATTGGCTGTTGAACTCCAGATGATGTATGTTATGGCGTGTCAGAAAATTTGTCTGCATTTTGCTCGTGTCCAGAGACTTTGCCTAAGACTGAGATTAAGGGCAGCAGTGAACTGATTTATCTGGCAAAAGAAATTTCAAGGCAGTCGAATGTTGGGGATGTGGCATGGCTATTGTTGCGGGGTTTTAGTCAGATTGATATTGAGAATCAAGAGCAAAGAGCCCAGAAGGATGATTTAAAATGTAAGTTTGGCCAGAAAGGAAGTTCCAGTAAAGCTGTGGACTGCAAAGATAAGGCTGAGGAGATCTTAACTTTGGGTGTTGGGTATTTTGTCTCAGCAACGAGAGAAAAGTAACCAAGACACTTGGATATGTCAACTCCTGACAATAACAAATAAAATGTTTCCGCTCCTTGGGCAATAAAGAGCTTATGAGTTGTGGCTTAGTTTGATCAGAACAATTCAGTAAATAAAAGCAAAATTAAAATAGTGCCAGTTGTCCAATGGGAAGATAAGAGTCTAAGCAGATTCTTACAAAATTGAAGTATTTCTACGAACTGGTTGCCTATCATTCCGATAGCAATCCTTGTGGCGTTTAATAAACAGCTTCTCTTTCACATCCTCAGAGAAATCTCGTCTCTTGTCTTCTATAGCATCTCACCCATCCTGTTTTAAGGGACACTCACATCACTGTCCCCCTTTGTGAGCGGCAGTTGCCCCTCCTACACAAAGTTCCCCAAAGCCTACAGCTTTCTGCCTCTCTGTCTCCATGACGGCCAAGTACACAGGTGCCCAAACGACACTCAGTATGTCCTTGTTGGCTGCATGAAGAGTAAATGATTTGAAGTTGCAGGTACTACAGCTTTTGAAAAAAAATAGAGTATATTTAGAAAACAAATTTAGGAAACAAACAAATAGAAAATGAAGCTGTCTCTATTTCCATTGTGAACATCACTGTGTATACTTCAATAAATGAGTATTTTTCTTTATAGATAGGCAACATATTTTACCATAAAATTACATTCATATTGTTCAAGCAAGACATTAATTTTAAACAGCAAGATACTTGACTTAAAGCAAAAACTATATAGAATTCTTTTCTTTTGAAAGAGTGATTCTCTCCTGTATAAAGACAGATTGCCCGACATGTAACAGACACATACAAAACATTATAAAGTTGTCCTTGGTTTTACAATGACAAATGAAAAACACTAAAATTCTCCAATCAAACAAGGATTTTTATATTGTTGTCTTTTCTGTTAAAGCAGTGAGAGCAAAATAACTTACTGTAAAGATAAGAGCAGGTGAGCCACCACTAGTGGAAAAGAGGGATTATTTTCATAGAACTGGGATTTCCCCATCCCATCTTCATTTCATGTCAGTCAAAACATCTTGTTGGCCATTTAGTAAAAAGAAAATCCAATATGCTTGTGCACATACACCAGACACTTTATGTTCAATAAAGGAATGGTGGAGGGGTAAATGAAAGAGTAGAGAGAACTATATGGTAGTACTCAGGGTGTGGTGGAACCAAATTGCCGTTTTCTAATGGAGAATGTATTTTTTTTAAATAAAGTACAAAAACATATTAACAAACAGACACCAATTAGCATAAAAAATAGTACAATCACAACTAATCTATAGACAAGGTGACATGGTCTCAAAAGTGGTTATTGCTTTATCCATTGATATCTTCGAAGTGTAAATATATGAACCCATATACAGACATGTAAAATTAGTCAGACAATTAATCCTCTCAACAACAGAAAAAACACAAAAACCAAAAATCCAAAGACAAAAAAACAAAACAGGCAAACAACAACAATAACAACAACAACAAAAAAAACACCAATAGTTGCTGCTTTGCATATTTATATCTTCGAAGTGTGTGTTCAGGATAACACACACAGACATACAAGATTGATCAAATAACCCGTCATCGATTATTCCTTAGCATTAAGTGATATAATACAACAGTAGAACCATGTTAGCCCTCCTGCATATATGTATATTCATATATACATACATACATTTTTGTCTCTTTCTTTTCTCCTTTCCCTTGTCCCATCTGTTCTTTGTTTTTGAACAGATTTCCTTCATGTCTGTTAGTTTATATTCCCACGCTCGGGTTCTTACACCAGTGATACAATACGTTGCCTGCACATGTATCGCTGATTTATTTCACTTATGAGTATGGACTCCAGTTTTGACCGCTTGCCTATAAACTCCCCAAAACTGTCTTTCTTTATAGCTGAATAATATTCCATTATATAAAAATGCCACAATTTTTTAATCCAGTCTTCTGTGGATGGGCACTTGGGTTGCTTCCACATTTTAGCTATTACAAATTGTGCTGCTATAAACATGGGTGCACATATATCAGAGTGATATGATGTTTTCAGATCTTCTGGGAAAATACCCAGAA
>PVLD010006934.1:0-95915 GCA_004027595.1 Dinomys branickii | reverse complement strand
CTCTCTGGTTTTGGTATCAGTATAATACTTGCCTCCAGAAATGTGTTGGGGAGAGTTGCTTCCTTTTCGATTTCATTGAAGAGTTTGAGGAGTGTTGGCATTAGATCTTCTCTAAATGTTTTGTAGAATTCTGCTGTGAATCCATCAGGGCCTGGGCTTTTCTTTGTTGGTAAGTTTTTAATAACGTTTTCAATCTCATTAATTGATATTGGGTTGTTCAGGATTTTTACGTCTTCCTGATTCAATTTTGGTAATTTGTACCTTTCTAGGAATGTGTCCCTTTCTTCTGTATTTTCTATCCTATGGGAATACAGATTTTCAAAGTAGGTATTAATGATCTTTTGTATTTCTTTTGGATCTGTAGTAACTTCATCCTTTTTATTCCTTATTGCATGAATTTGAGATCTTTCCCTTCTTTTTTTGTTAAGGTTGGCTAGGGGTTTATCAATTTTATTTATTCTTTTGAAGAACCAACTCTTCGATTCACAAATTTTTTGTAGGGTTTTCTTCATCTCAATTGCATTAATTTCTGTCCTGAGTTTTATAATCTCCTCCTTTCTTTGGGCTCTTGGTTTGGCTTGTTGCTCTTTTTCTAAGAGTTTGAGGTGTATCATTAGGTTATTTATTTGCTCTCTTTCTATTTTCTTTGTATATGAGTTCATTGCTATAAATTTCCCTCTGAGGACTGCTTTCATTGCATCCCACAGATTCTGGTAGGTTGTACTCGCATTTTATTTGTAGGTAGTTTTTAATTTCTTCTTTAACTTCTTGTGTGACCCATTGGTTATTCAGGAGGTTGTTGTCTAATTTCCAAGTGTTTATGTCGTTTTTGGAGTTCTCTTTGCCATTAATTTCCAATTTCATTGCACTGTGGTCAGATAATATGCATGGGATAATTTCAATTCTTTTGCATTTAGGTAGATAAGCTCTATGGGCTAGAATGTGGTCTATTTTGGAGAAAGACCCATGTGCAGCTGAGAAAAATGTGTATTCTGATGTTGTGGGATGAAACACTCTGTATACATCTACTAAGTCCATTTGTTCACACTTTTGGTTCAGGTCTGTTATTTCTTTGCTGAGTTTCTGTCCGGTTGACCTGTCTCTTTGCGTCAGAGGGGTGTTTAGGTCCCCTATTACAATAGTTATTATTTATTTGATTTTTTACGTCTGTTAAGATTTGACTTGTAAAGTTAGGTGCACCATTATTTGGTGCATAAATGTTTAGGATTGTTACCTCTTCCCCTTGCAGCTTTCCCCTAACTAGTATGTAATGCCCTTCTTTGTCTCTTTTGATTGTTTTTGGTTTGAAGTTTACATTGTTTGCAAACATAATAGCTACCCCTGCTTTTTTCTGGGGGCCTGTTGCATGGAGAATTGTTTTCCAACCTTTAACTTTCAATCTGTGGATTTCCTTTGAGTAAAATGTGTTTCCTGTATACAGCATATCGTTGGATTGTTTTCCTTAATCCACTCTTCCAATCTTTTCCTTTTGACTTGTGAATTGAGGCCATTTACATTAATGGTTTTATGTTGGCTTATTCTAGTCATGTTATTTACTTGTTGTTGTTTTCCTTCTTTTGCTGACTGTTTAATTACTTGTTCTGTTTAGAGAGTTATTTCTATTGTTGTTCTTAGGATTGTGGTCTCTTTTTTCTCTGTCTAGAATATCTTTTAGTGCTGTTTGCAATGCTGCTTTGGCACTGATGAAGTTCTTCAGTTGTTCTTTGTTGTGGAAATATTTTATTTCTCCATTGAATTTGAGGGATAGTTTTGCAGGATACATCAGTCTGGGTTGGAAGTTGTTTTGTCTCAGAATCTGTAATACCTCGCTCCAAGCTCTTCTTGATTTCATGGTTTCCGTTGAGAAGTCTGCTGTGATTCTGATGGGCTTTCCTTTATTGGTGATCTGTTTCATTTCTCTAGCAGCTTGTAATATTGTGTTCTTTTGCTGGATATCTGGGATCTTGACTATTATATGTCTGTGTGAGGTTTTCTTTTGGTTATGGATTGTTGGGGTTCTATATGCCTCGATTAACTGAACTTCAGTATCTTTTACCTTGCTTGGGAAATTTTCTGCTATTATTTCAGCAAATATTCTTTTTATATCGTTTGTGTGGTCTCCTACTGTTTCACTCACTCCTATTACTTGAATATTATTAGTTTTGCCTCATCTTGGAGCTGTTGGATTAATTTTTCTTGTGTCTTTGATGATTTTATGAGATCATTCCTTTCTTGCACATAAGCTGCCATGCTGTCTTCAAGGTCTGAGATTCTATCTTCGGTTTCATTTAAGTGGTTTTGCAAGCTTTCAGTGGAAGTTTTCAAATCCTGGCAATCTCTTTGGACCTGTTCAATTCTTGGTAATTCATTCCTAAATTGCTCTTGTAACGTTTCCATTTGTTTCCTATTTTCTTCTAATCTTTTATCTATTTCTTCTCTATGTGTACGGAACATTTCTTCCATTATTGTTTTCAGCTCGTTTTTTGTCTGAGAGATCACTGCAGGTATGTGGCTTATTTCTGCTTTAAGCTCTTTTATGGCCTGTTGGAGTTGTTTCATTTCGGATGCAATCATTTCATAAGTTGCAGGTATGTGGCTTCCTGGTTCCCCTGTATCCTCGCATTGAGAACTTGTTCTGGGTGGGGTTGAGTTCTGAGACTGCATTTTGTTCCTCTGTTTTCCCATTTTTGGGTATCAGATTCAAAATGTTGAGCTATAAATTCCCCAGGCAGTTCAGCAGGCAAAGGTCTGCTGCAGAGGCTGCTCCAATGACTCCTTCTCTTTGGGAGAATGTCCCCTAAGCTTTCTGCTGAGAGATCCGCTTAAAAGGCTGGTCAGATGCTGCTTTGTGGACCTCGCTATTCTCTACCCCAAGACCTGGCTGGGGCGCATAAACAGCTCGCCCCCCAAGGGACCTTGCAGGCAGGGGGCCGCTCAGGTGTTCCTCCCTGGGTGGAGCTCCTCCCCCACTCAAAAATCCCATCGGGGTGCCCAGCCAGCTCTTCCGTTCCAGGGACAGTGCAGTCAGAAGTACTGCTCAGATGTCCCTCGCTGGGCAGAGTTTCTCCCCAACTCAAAAAAACCGGTCAGGGTGCCCAGTCAACTCACCCTGGGATCATGCAGGCAGGAAAGCCACCCAGATGTATCTCCTTGGGTCGAGGTTCTTCCCGACTCCGAAATCCTGTTGTGGTGCCCACTCGGCTCACCCGTTCCAAGATCCATGCCGGCAGGAGATCCCGGCGCTCCCCCGCCTCCTCGGCATTCTTGCAGGAGCCGCTGACTGCAGCCACTGCAGTGCCCACTCTCCGGCTGAGGATGGCGCTGGCTGCGGGGTCGGGGCTCTGAGTAGGATCCGGGTCAGTTGCACGGATTATCACAGTCTGCCCGAGGAGTGCGTTCTCCAAGTTTGCTCTGCTCTACCACCTCCAAAAATTCCAAAATAATGAAATTTTAACCTCAGTAATGAATTCTCTAGAAAGAGCCTTAATTGGCTTCAATACATCCAGCTTTTAAAATGTATATTAATTAGCACCTAGCAAAATGCCCTAAAGTTAGCTATTTATTTTAATGTAATTTTCCTTCTGAGTTAATTTTTCCTTAATTGAACCAGTTTAGACGTGCTCTCAGTCTGAATTAAACTCTACTCAATCCCACCCATAGATAAACCTCAAATATTACCTCTTAAATTGTTTTTTGTGTATATATTTGTGTATATATAGTTATAGATCCTAAATAACATCTTCTTCAGCTCTCGTATAAAAGAATCTTTAAGCTTATCATTCACTTGAATGGGCCACATTCTTATTAGTACTTTGTGTATATTTTTGAATATAATTATATGTGCTAGTGTTCTATGCAGTAACATTCAAAGAAGGTATAAACTATAAGATCAATTAAAAAACTTTAGATAAGTAGAGATGATAAGGATGTATACAGTAGAAATACTGAAGAATGAATTTTATCAAATACTGCTAGGGGTAAGAAAGGAACAATGGAACTATTTAAAGAAGTAAATATATAAAAAATCAGAAGAACCTTATTGTTTTAGACCATTTGGGCTACTACATAACAAAATACCATAAGCTGAGCAGCTTTCAACAACAGAAATGTATTTCTTATGATTATGGAGGTTGCATAGTCCAAGATCAAAGAATCAGCAGGTTTGGTGTTCACACAGGCCCACAAGTGCTGCTTGCGGGTTAGTAGATGCCCTCTTCTAGCTGTGTCCTTACCTGTCTGGAGGGTGAGGTGAGCTCTTCAAGGCTTCGTGTATGAGAGTATTGACTCCATTGGTGAGAGCTCTTCTCCCATGATCTAATTGCTTCCCAAAGGCCCTCCCTCCTAAAACTGTGAAGTTAGGATTTCAACAGAAGAGTTTGGTGGTGGGGACACAAACTTCCAGATCATAATACTGGTATCAGATAAACCAGAGGAGATGAGCTTTCCGAGGTAGAGGGATGGTGGATGGTGGACATCAGGATAGGTTCAGGAAATGAGAATGCAGAGCAGATCACTGACCTCAGGCAGGAAGTGTTTGGTGCTGATGTGCAGAGAGTAGTTTTGGGGGAATAGATATCCTGGTGAGATGAGAGTGGATGTAAGAGAACAGAGAAAGGGAATAAAGACAGACTGCAATTTTTTTTAAAAAATAAAAGTACAAAAACATACGAACAAACAGACACCAGTTAGCATAAAAAATAGTACAGTCACAACTAATCTACAGACAAGGTGACATGATCTCAACAGTGGTTATTGCTTTATCCATTGATATCTTCGAAGTGTAAATATATGAACCCATATATAGACATGCAAATTTAGTCATACAATTAATCTTCTCAACAACAGAAAAAATACAAAAACCAAAAATCCAAAGACAAAAAACAAAACAGGCAAACAACAACAACAACAACAAAAAAAAACGCACCCGATCTCGTCTGATCTCAGACTGCAATTTTAAACATTGCCTTAACTCAAGACTTCACAGTTGACTCCCTTGAGATGCCTCGTTTACTTCAATTAACAAAGAGCAAACTATTAATGTCCACAAATCATATTCCAAACAATGACTTCATATTGTTTCCATAATTACCCAAGGCAGGAGCTCATTAGCTGCTGAGTATACCCTAGTGATCAGCCCAAGTACTTGCAATTGGGGGTTATTAAAATGACGTGGACCAATATTCCCTTTAGCACTGGTTTATCTATCTCTTTGTAGAGCAGAGGCTCTCAACTATGGAAATAGAATTTTTGTTATGAGACCTAAGAATCTCATACTCTAAGGCTGGCAGAAAATTTTAAAGAAGGAAAGAAGTTGTAGAGGTCACAGCAATTCCCTAAATTGCATATCATGCTAAACAATAAGAGTCTCCAGAAACTATTTTAGAAATTATCTTCGGGAGTCCCTCATTGGTCCTTCCATTACAGCTTTCTATAGCATTTGAAATTGTTGGCATTTTCTCAAATGCAAAAATATTCCCTTGGCTCACCTGATACTAATTTTTCTCTGATTCCTTCCTCTCTGTTCCTGACAAGTCTCCCAGGTTTCTTTTTCTTTCTTTCCCCTTACGGAGTAAGCTTCTTTACTGGTGCCATAACTGAATCTTCTTGGAAAATTGCATAGATTTCCCTGTCACCCAAACTTGACTGATCTCTCCATGCTCAGTCCCTTTCTCCTTAACTTTATATCCATATTCCCAGCTGCCCATTGAACACTTCCTTTGGGAAGTTTGACAGGCAACAAGAATTCATTAAATCCAAAACCAAGCTCAGTGTCTTCTCCCCATGTATGCTCTCCACTTCTCTTGGCCAGTGGCCTGAACTTCATCCCAAGCAACTGAATTAGAAGCACTGGACTGATCCTTGGTGCTTTCTCTTCATTTCTCACATCCAGTTATCTCTGAATTGTGGCCACTCTACTCTCTGATATTTATCTATATCCAGCCAAGCACCCATCCATCCATCCATCCATCCAATCTTTCTAATTTATTCATTCACTAAATGAATTTGTGTGTGCCGGACACTGGATTGATAGCAACAGACAAAGCGGGTGAGGCAGATACTCTTGGAACTTATATCCCATAGAGGGAGACAGGCAGTAGAAGTGAGTTTGTAGAAGCAACCTTCTATATTTCTACTCTGACAGTCATTGATTGACCAAATATCTTAGGAAGGTTTGCAACCTTCACATATCTATATTGCTGCTCTATATTAGCATAACAGAAATATTTTTCAGGTTTTTTTTTAATTTCAGGAAAAGAGATGATTACGCTAGGATAGATGTTAACACAGGGCCATTGCTGTGGAGAATGTGATGAAAGACGCACTTTTGTCAGTTTTATAATAAGCATTGGATTACTACTTTTGTCTGATTTTCCCTACATAAGCACAATCTAGCCTGAGTTTAGAATTATGGATTGAGTGAGGCTAGTTAATTAATGAACAACAATAAAGAAATACCTCATGAGGGACATGAAGAGCAAAATAAATCCATGAATTCTGTTATGGAATAATCACTTACATATCCACGAATGCTATTTTGCTTCACTCTATATATTATGGAAAGACATATTTTTGACTTGGGAATTATAGTAGACATGGAATTGGCATTTAACTTTCTAGGGGTGTGATTTGTTTTAGAGCAACATAAGAGTAGTGCAGAGTTGTTGATGGCTCCCAGCCACTCTATGGAAGAGGTTTGATTCTGCTCTCATGCGCTTGATCACCAACAGTCGGCCCTTCTTCAAGAGGCCTCCTTGGTTGCCGAGAACAAAGGGTTGCACAGTTTGCCACTACTCTCACAGCTGGATGCTTCCTCTTCTGATTCGCAGCAGTGCCCTCAAAATCTGCTGAGGTATCCCACAGACATTTCAGAACCAATGATGCAGAGCAGTGCATATCATTCCTCCCACTCTGACCCTTTCTGCTTCCTGTGTTCCCTATTTCAGTTAATGATACCACCATCTGCCCACATGTGCATGCCAAGAAACCTGGGGTTCTCTGTGACCCTTTCTGCTTCTGACAAACTGCATCCAAATGACCTCAAGTTCTGTTGATTCTAACTCCAAAATAATTTTCAGAATCCAGTACGTCCATTTCATTGTGCAACAGAGTTAAACACCAGTCTGGGTTGCCACTAGGTTATACTTAATTTTACCTGATTTCCTCGCATTTGTCTTGTAGAATATCATTTGAGATAGAAAACATATATTCATTTCACTCCTATACTTCCCTTTAGCACTGGTTTATCTGTTAGTATATTGTGCTTTCCCATTTAATTGTGTATAGTAATATCTACACCAAATGTCTACTAAATGAATGGGACCGAAAAATTCAAAATTTAAGCTATGGAGTTACTTCATGGCTTATGAAATGCTCAGGGTGAGTCTGTGTCTTTTAGCTGGGCAGCAATCCCCTGTGCCTCACTAGCCATCCTAATGGTAGTGGTACACTGCAGCTCAATATCGATGGGAACTATTCTGTATCCTGTATCTGGCTGAGGCTTCCAAGACTATAATGGCAATTACAGCAATTTCTGGTTTGTTGGCAGGAATCTACCACCTGTTGCCCTGCCCTGTTATTTAGGGTGGCCTGCCACCTCTCCATGCAGCTTCCATTCCCTCCATGTCATAGGGGGAAACCCTCGTGGTTACCCTGTGTTTGGGAATGGGTAGGGAGGACCTTGCTGAGGACCTAGAGTCCATGATAATCATGTTATAGTTAAATTGTGATACCGAAAGCATTTCCTGCCTCCGTAATGCCCACTCAGCCATCCATTAGCTCAGCCTTATGCTGTCAGCCCAGGCAGGTGGTGGTGGGGGGTGCAGCAACATAGCTGGGCTTTTTCTTGAGCTTCAGCCATCCCAAGCCCTCCCTTGAGATATGTATCCTGTGGGGAGGTGTGGGCTCCTCAGAGAAAAATCACTGCAGAAATGAGTCACCATGGCTAGGGGGAAGGTTTGTGTCTCAAATATGTGGCAGGGAAAAAAAAAGTAAGCAACTCTTACTCTGTTTGTGAAGAAGTGAGAATATGATTTTTTAAAAAAATTAACGGCACTGGAGCTCAATATTTCCACTACCATTTCAGAAATAAGTTGGCTCTTCATATTGTTTAGGAGTGCTGAGGTATATTTTTGAGATGACCTGAATATTTTCTGTGTCAAATCATGACAGTACTGAATAAAAACAAATCTCAGAGTCATTCTGTGGTTTGTGACTGAAATAGTTAATTTCCTGGCCATGCTGCAACAACTTTTAAGCCTATGAATTATATTTATACACTTACTAAATTATAACAATATTAAGGGTAAATTAGTAGGCAAGATTGCTCATTATGTGTCAAGTAATTACAACTTTCTTACTAATCATTTGTTTGCATATAGTATTTGTATATGTATGTGAACATATATAAGAATTGTTTCTAAATATATTTAGCTTTTGAATTAGTGAAAAAACTACAGTAAAGTATATGCTGTTGTAAACATTTTCCTACAAAACCACTTCTTTTTATTGTAGACCTTAAATGCCATGAAAGCGAAAATCTGTCATATTTAAATTCTCACTTTTATTAGTTTGCTTGTTCATTTGTTTTGTTGTTGTTGTTGTTGTTATTTGTTTGTTTTTGAGGCAGAGTCTCACTATGTCATTCAGGCTGGCCTTGAACTCACTATGTAGCTGAGGCCGGCCTTGAATTTGAAGCGATCCCCCTGCTTCATCCTCCTGAGTGCTGGAATTACAGGTGTGCACCATGATACCCTCCTTAAATTCTCATTTTAGCAAGTTCCTATCAGTCCATCCCAAGTGAGTAACAGGGTGTCCCCCTAGGGACAGCTCAATGGTAGGGCAGGTGCCTGAGTCTTGATTTCTGACAGTGCAGCATGTCTCTGGATTAAATGTCTCCTAGTCAATAGCTAGGGATATTTTCTTTCCAGAAGAAATTAGGTTCACTAAGGTGGAAAAAAAAGACCCAAGTAAAGATTTTTAAAATAATTTGATTAGATATTGAAGTTTGGAAGTATGCGTTACCAAGAAAAGTCATGGCTAAAATGAAGAGATAGTACAAGCTACGTAAAGGGCATTTGAAGAAGCAAATAGGGTATTTAGAGGAAACACAGCTTAATCAAAATTAGACATGCAAATATGCATACGTTTTTCCTAATAGTATTCTGAAGGAGACAAAGTAAACTTACCTACATTTTGACTAAGAAATGAAGATACTAGTACAGCATTATGAGAAACAGTCAGCATTAAAAGCAAATGCATTTAAAAATTTTCTTTGCTACAGTTGTTAAAAAAACAATGCCTTTCAAGTCATAGTTTTAATTCAAAGAAGTTTTGTTCTGGATGGTTAATGGGAACTCATGCAGTCATTTCTTTTTTCCAGTAGTTTATAATTACTGTTCATGAAATTGTTTTTGGAGTTGAGTCCTTTCTAAAAGGCTCTCTGGGTAATTAATCGTACCATAAATTCAGGTGGTAAATCTCAATTCCTTACAGTTTTGAATATAATCAAGAGAGTTGAGGTGGAAATTTCTGTTATTGTGAAATTTTCAAGGAGTGACTTGAGTTTGTGTAAAATCTCATTCAATCATTCAGTGCCCTAAGAACAGAGCCAGAGCTGAGGACTGTAGGGAAGAATTCAGGGTCTTGTAGTTACACCCCAGTTAGTCATTGGCTGAGGGCTCCCTAGAGAAAAATGTAAGCACCATGAACCCCAGTCCTCTGCATGAAGTAGCAGACAGCTCCAGAGCCCACCCATCAACAGGATGGGAGGGGCCATTGATACCAAAGGCACAGTAAGGGATGTACAGAAATATACAAAAGTAACAGAGATATAATTGGATCAAGAAGGCACATCCATGTATGCTGCACTCAACAAACATGCAATTGGTCCTCATTTTCCATGGGTTCTGCATCCTTGGATTCAATCAACCTAGGATCAAAAAATATTTGAAAAAGTTGCATTAGTATTAAAAGTGTACAGACTTTTTCTTGTCATTATTCTCTAACCAGTACAGTATAACAAAGATTTACATAGTTGCATTAGGCATAATATGTAATCCAGAGATAATTTAAGTACATGGGAGGATGTGCATAAGTTGTATGTAAATGCCGTTCCATTTTATGTAAGAGAATTAAGCGTCCTCAGATTCTGGTATTTGCCAGAGGCCCTGGAACCAATGACCTGTAGATACTGAGGGATGATTATATCGAGCACCTGTTGTGTACTGGATATTGTTCAGACCTCAGTAGAATATAAGACTGTAGGGCTTCCACGCTAGCAGGGTCCAGAAGACATAATGTAACAAATAAGGTAATGCACAAGTAGTAGTAACAACAACACAATGAGTCATGCTAGAAGAATACGAAGAGCAAGGAACACAGACTAAATAGAGGAGCAATATTAGATAGGATAGTGCGGGAAAGTCAAATAAACAAATTCTATGAAAAAATGTACGCAGGCTTCAATGGGGCTCTTCCATGGGGAAGTACTCACATTGTGTATTGTTTCTCTCCAACCCTGGGAACTTCTTTCACATGCAGCTCGTAGAAGGGAAGTGAGCCTCCTGTTTGAATTAAACCATCACAATAGGTATTCTCGGCACAGGAACCACAAAATAAAAGTCTATGTTCCCCACACACATTTATTTCCAAATGTTTTGAAGTCAAATATTTGGGGAAGTAAAGGAAAGCAAATTGGTTTTTTATGTTGTGATTTCTGATAATGTACATGGGTAATCATCTCAGTTCTGATGAAGAGCATAAAAGAACGTCATGTAGGGGCTGAGGATATAGCTCAGTGGAGTAAGCACCTGCCTGGCTAGCACAGGGTCCTGAGTTTGAACCCTGGTACCTCCCCCCCAAAAAAAACCCACAAAAAGAATGTCATGCAAGGCAGAGTCGATAAAAATGAAGGAATAAAATACAGTCATTTGTTCTAGAACATAAAACTGTCTTTGATGTATTGAAAATCCAAGACAATCTAAATGACAAAATAGACTAAGAAAGACATGTAATATGGTCATCAAATTGTAAAGGTGACCTGGACCCTTAGCATTAATTCATGTTAAAACTCACAAATGACTGGCATCTACTGACATCTGGGGTTATGTTTGTGGAGGAGCTTATTGGGAATTGCCATTTAGAAATTCTTTGTCTCGATTATTTTATCTGAAGAAACTTCTAGTAACCTCACTTAACTAGCTGTAATTTCTCTTTGATCTCCTGGGCAAGAGTGATGAGCAAAGGTGGTAGCAGAAGGAGCTGAATGTGATTTGTTGGCAGGAGTAGAAGGTGACTCCATTTCCCTTTCCTTTCTTATTCTCCGTGGAAAACATTGCAGGACTTTTCTAGTAGTAGAAAAGTAGTGTTAGAGGGATGATGGGACATAACTGATCATGGTTCCACTGTGCAGTTTTTAATAGGTAAGGCTTCCGGTGTTGTTGTATTGGAAAACATTAAATGGGGCTTGGAGTTTGAAATTTCAATAATGAACATTCAATGTCATTATTTTAAAAAGAAATCTTGTTTCAAAGTAACTAAGTAATTCTTCTCATTTCACTATTGAGCTTTTTCTCTTGACTCTTTCTGGGACCTGTAATTGAGACACCTGGAAAACAAGCAAAAAGAAATAGAGTCCTGAGAATCAAGAAAAGGCTCAAGAGAAAAATAGAAAATACAGAGAAACTGAATAAATGCAAAGAAAAGAACAAAACAACCTGGACCACTAATTCCAGCTCCTGGGGAGGATGTCCTGTCTCTGCAAACACAGCATAAGCCTGCAGAGGGTTGGCAGCCCAAGGGAGAAACAGCAGACCAACAGTGTTTGCTCCAAGAACATCCCATGGTTACTGCAAGCTGAAAATGCAGTGTGGGGTTTTACTCTGAAAGTGACTTTGCAGGGCAGGCTAGAGTTGGAGAAGAAGCTCACTGTAGCCTCTGTTATACTTGGGAGTGATATAAATCAGAAGCCATTTTGAGAAGGGATTTACTGAGACTGAGCTACTCTGAACATCAGAGGTCACAGAACAATTATAGTTCAGAGTCTCTGGGGTCACCCTAGCACAGGGATGGAGTGGGAGATGGTCACAAGAGACAGTCATAGGGAAAGTGTGGGTAGTCACACGCACATCTCTGGAGAAGTTGAAACAGTCATGTGTTCAGATTGTGAAGGACATGGCAGTCCTACCCTCTGTGGTAAGATACCAGGCTGGCAGTGTGGTTTTCTGAGGGTACTAGATCTGAAAGTACAGATACTAAGTCCAGGTACTACTTGGGCCTCACTTATTGCCTGTTTTCAGATAGAGCTCAGTGGTCTATTTGCTTCTCCAGTCTGCCAATGTGATGAGGGATATACCTTGGCTCTGACAGTTGCCAAGTTCTGGGATGTAAGGACAGGGAGGTCTCTGGAGCAAGCAAAGCACCTCATAAGCCCACAGGCCATAAAGCTACTGGGACATAGCAGTTACTTGGGATACACAGAAGGCCACAAACACTGAGTCCGCTGGAGTAAATACAACTCTAAGGCAGACAACACACCACTGATTTCTCAGGTGGGAAATACAAAGCAAGATTCAGCATTTACCTGGCAAAAGTGGCCATGCAATCAAAATAGGTCCCTGTAGTCAGTCATTATCCTCCACTGTGAAGGGCGATGCCACCGGGTGATGCCATTTACCACATACTCACAGGAGCTTCTGGACTCATTTTTTCTTTTTGTTTGTTTTGTTGTTGTTTGTTTCTTTTTTGCTGCTTTTTTCTTCTTTGTTTTTGGTCTTTTTTACTTTTCTTTTCTTATTCTTGTTTTTTGTTGTTGTTGTTGTTATTTTTGCCTAATTCTATCCACTTGCTTTTATTCTTTAATCAAATTTTTATTTCATTTTTTTGTTGTTGTCTTTTTGAGACAGGGTCTGGCTATGCAGTTCAGGCTGGCCTTGAGCCCACTTTGTAGCCCAAGCTGGTCTCAAACTCGCAACGACCCTCCTGCCTCAGCCTCCAGAGTGCTGGGATTACAGGCATGCGCCACCATGCCCGGCTATTCCACTTTTTTTCTTATCTTCCCTTTCTTTCTTTTTCAAATTTTGCTTCCTTTATTTCCTCCTTCCCCTACATTCTGCATTATTATTATTATTGTTATTAAGCTTTATAAATTTTTAGCTATTTAGTTGATTGTGCTGGTATTGGTGAACTCTTCTATTGATGATGGTGTACAGTTGCGGCTTTTAGGAAATATTCCTATGTCAACATTTTATTTGTCTTTGTGTCTATGTTATTATTGCAGATCTCCTTTCCATTGTTAAGGGTGGTACAGTGGTAGCCATGTCCATTCTGATGGTATGTCAATAACCACTTTGCCTTTGACTCTATTATTATTTTTTATTTCTTTTCTTTTGTTAATGGTGGCGCAGTTCTTGTTTTTACTGTATGCTAATATCTTCTTTGTCTTTATATCATCAATATTACTGTGGTTTCTTCTCTTCTGTTCAGAGGAGCTTGGATACTAAGAAGAACCTCAAATATTATGCTGAGTAGGTTGAAGAGAGCTATAAACTCCAAAACATAACCAAGCTCACGAATGTATCACAGGGACACAAAATCTAACTGAAGAGATCTCCACAGTACTGACAGAGTTTCTCTACCCTAACTGATCTTCAACTCACTGCACAAAACAATAGAAACCTGAAAAAAGCAAGGCAATACCCCTCGCACCCCCCAAAGCGCATAACTTCCTCAAAGCTAATCTCATGGAGATTGAAGCAGAGGAAGTTATTGGCAAATAATTCAAAATCCAAGTGATAAAAATGTTTGGAGAGATAAAAGAGGAAACATATAAGCAAATGCATAAGATGTTAATGAGCTCAAAGAGGAGTTAAACGGGCCAAGGATTTTACCAGTACAATGTTGGATAATCTTAAATGACATGACCTGCACAGCCAGCAGGGTACTCAGAGGGAGGTGACAGGAGGTTAAGAAAAAAACAAGACATATAATAAAAGGAAACCTGAGACTGGGTGGGGATGCAGCCTCTCTGATGCAGAGGCAGGAACAACCCAGCATGATGTGCATCTTTATTTATACACAGTAAAATGGGGGAAGTTTGCAATGGGACTGAAAGTGCAAGGTCTCAGTGCTTTGCTGAGAATACTGAAAATGAGAAATTCTCAGCACTATCTGTGCTGTAGTTAACAGGGAGTAACACCAAAGCCAGACACCTGCTGGACTAACTTTGCTCTAGTCCTGACAACTTGTTCACATGGCTCACCTCTGGCACTCCATGTTCTTGGGGCTGGCCTTGCTCTAGCCCTGAATGTGTGGTTAATCTCTGGCTCAGCTCCTCCTCACACTTAAAGAAGAAACAAACAATAAATTAATTGATTTAAGTAAGACAATATGAGACATGAAAGACTACTTCAGGAAATAATTAGAAAGTATGGAAAGAAGACAGAGATAGATGATATGAAAAATCCATTGGAAAGGATGGGCAGCAGACTTGACTGCTGTGAGGACAAAGTATCAGAAATAGAAGACGAGGTGGATGTAGTAGATCATAAACTCAGTGACGCTGTAAAAATGACAAGGCACCATGCAAGGTGGATCCAACAACTGCTAGATAATAAAACAAAATGAAAACCAATTTCAGAATAGTAAGAATAAAAGAAAAAATAGACAATGACTCAGAAAGTATAAAAAATTTGTTGAACTCATAGCAGAAAATTTTCCAACTCTGGCTAAAGAATAAAATATTCAACTACAAGAAGCACACAGAACCTGAAATAGCCACAACCAGAAGAGAACTTCGCCATGACACATCATAACCAAAATTCCAGAAATTCAACAAAAGGAAAAATACCTAAAAAGGTATTAGAGAAAAACAGCAAATAACACATAAAGGCAAGCCTATCAAAATAAATGGATTTCCTAGCACAAATCTTCAAGACCAGGATAATCTGAAGTATTCAAACTCTAAAAGAAAATAATTGCCAACCAAGACTTCTGTAGCCTTCGAAATAGCCTTCAAAATTGATGGAGAAGTACAGACTTTCCATGACAAAGAAATCCTAAAGAAATACATGAGCACTAAATTAACACTGCAGAAAATACTTAAGGGAACCCCAGACAGAGATGAGGAGGCCACCAGCACCAAAGAACCCAAAGGAAAATATGCATCTAACTGAAAGAGTAAAGAAAAAAAATAAAGGAATCAGAACTGGGAAAATAATGTAATGACAGGACTCAATAAACATTTTACAATAATAACCCTAATGTCAATGTTCTCAACTCTCCAATCAAAAGACACAGACTGGCAGATTAGATGAAAAACAAAATGAAACTATATATTACTAACATATCTCCTCTGAATGGAAATACATACACTGAAAGTAAAAGGGTGGGAAACAATATTCCATGCAGCTGCAGTCAAAAAACAAACAGGAGTAGATATCTTAATTTCAGATACACAGCAGATTTCAAGCCAAAACTGATCAGAAAGATGACTTCCATCTACAGGTAAAGGGAATAATTCAACAGGAAGAGAGAAAAATTGTAAGTATCCATGCACTGAATGTTGCCACACTCAACTACTTAAAACAAAAACAACTGGACTGAACAGGACAGACAGACATCCACACAATCATAGTGGTTGACTTCAGTGCCCCATCTTTACGATTATATGGGTTACCCGACAAAAAAATTAACAAAAATATCAGAGTTAATGACACCATCAAACAAATGAGTCTAATAAATACCTAATAGTGTTTTATCTATTTTTGTACTGAGATTTGCAGTTTATTTGTTTATAGTGGAAAGAGTTTGTTGCTAGTATGGAGACCTCTTCAACTAACGTCTGTTTTTTTAATAATGCACTCTGGACATGGCTAATTATTGGCCTTTGCTTTTGTCCCAACATCCAAACAATGCTCTTAATTTGGAGTAATGCTGCAGTATAATTGAGCCAGCAATTTTCTAATTGCTTTCCCCATGTGCCAACATGAGCAAGGACATGTGTTAGACTGGCTGGTTGTCACAGCCTGGGTTATATGGGCACAGGAACCTCTACTGGGGGGGAGGGACCTCACATACTCACAAGCAGTAAAGGCAGGTGGACAAAACCATGACTCGCTGGACTGAGTCTCCTTAGTGTTTATTCTCTGGAAATGGGCTACAGTATTTTTAATGACACAAAGGCAATCCAGATTTGGCACATAGAGAAAACCAATTAATAGCAACAACTATGCCACCTTGGCAATAGCAATAAAGTCAGCAATAATAATAGCAATCAAACTGGATATTGACATATGTTAAGAACAAATAATGTACTACTCTTAAATATAGATAAGAAATCTATAATTGTAGAATTATAAAATGCTAATACAAGCCAAATGTTAACATACAGTATCTCCTAAGTGCAATAACTATGCCTCCAGTAACAATAAAAATAATTCAGCAATAATAGCATAGTTAACTTTCTATCAATTAATGAAGCTTAAAGATTATCAAGTAAAGATAGAGGAGGTGAGGATGGGGGAATGAAAAAAGTAAAGTTAGAATTAGATAAAAGTAACAGAAAAGAACAAATAAGAAACAAGAAAAAACAGAGCCAAATAAAGAATAAATAAGAATGAAAAAATATTAAAAGAAAAAAGGGAAAATGCCCAAACCTCTAAAAACCAACAAAGGGAAAAAGATGAGTCCCTCAACCAAAAAAATTCTTCTGTATTTTTTAATAAAAAGCATCTTTCCGGTATCTACAGCCTTAGAATCCACCAAGTCACTGTTTTCTCTACCTAGATTTACTGCCTTTGGGTTTGTGAAGCGCCCCCCTCTTGAGAGGCCCCTCTGTCCATACACCCCAGGCTGGGACAACCGTCTGAGTTAATGGATGTCCTTGCTCATATTGGTAGATGGGAAAAGCATCAGATTACTGATCTCTGTGCTGGTTGTAGGTGGTTTTGTAAGGCATTAAGTGGATTGCTGGACTTAATGGCAGCACTATCAAATGCAGCCACCTCTGAAAGCCACTCTCACTGGGTCCAGCTTGTCACCACAGAGGGAAGGGCCTTGTGCCCTTCTTGACCTGAGATTACCCTTCCTAGGCAGTGTATGTCTAGCACTCACCCTCTCCAAACCTGTCTGTTGTCTCTCACCCAGTCCCTGTGATAGGGTAACACTGGAAACTCTGAAGTGGACTTGTTAAGTCCTAAATAGCCTCTTCCCCAAACGGTTCGTGATTAAACTCTCTCAGGTATATGCACTCGATGTGTACTGGATCTCTTTTCTAACTTTAGCCTGCTATGCTGAAGGAGGCACTTTTGGAGTAAAACCTCTGCTTTGCCGTTTACAATGGTGCAGGATTTTCTTGGAATGAATGCTGCAGGATGGCTGTTGCTTCTCCCTGGATCCGCCAATCCTCCAGGCTTACCTCCTCCCTCCTCCCTCTAGGCGTTGCCCTCATCTATGAACAGGTTGGTCAGTTGGACCAGGTCAGTTGGTCTTCTGCCCTCTGCAAGAAAAAGCAAAATTCAGAGTGGGCTTGGAGTAGGCTGGTAGCTATATCCATAGTGCAGAATCCAGGGGTGTGGAGTTGTTGGTGTTGCTGGTAGTGGTAGTGGTAGCGGTGGGGCCAACATGGCTCTTGAACTTTCTCTAAGAGTATTTTATCCCACACCAAGAGAATACACATTTTATGTAACACAGAGTTTTTTCCAAAACAGACCATACTGTGGGCCATGAAGTATGCCTAAATAAATACAAAGTAATTGAAAGAATCCCCCCATACTATTGAATCATAAAGAAATGGAGCTATAGATAACAGTAAAAAATTCACAGACACTACACAAATACAGGAAGATTAAATAATGTGTTTTTGAATTTTCAACAGGCCACAGAAGAAATAATAAATTTCCTAGAATCAAATGACAGTAGAAGCACAATATACCAAAATCTATGGGACACAACAAAATCAGCTCTAAAAGGGAAGGTTATCACGATAAGTGCACACGTAAAAATATCCCAGATATGTAACATAATGATGCAGCTCGCGGTCCTAGAAAGACAAGAACAGTCCAAACCTGAAACTAGTAGGAGGAATGAAACTATAAAAATCGGAGTAGAAATTAATTAAACTGAGACTGAAAAAAATACAAAGGATCGGTCAATCAAAGAGGTGGTTCTTTGAAAGAATGGGAAGGGACCTGGGATGGGAGTGAGGGGAGAAAAGAAGGGAAGGTGGAAAAGGACCAAGATGCAGTTTGTTATGCACCAATACCCCCACGATGAACATGCTTGCTATGCAATAAAATGTTGATAAAAATAAAGAAAATAAAAAGTAATTGCCATAAAAATGTTTAAATATAAATAAAACTCCATATCCTACCACTCCAATTTTTCGCCTCTTGATTCAACTCCTTGGAATATGCCCAGAGTTTACTGTGGCAAATGTGTTCCTGTGATAATGCCCTGCTGTCCTCCCTGCTCTGCTGTTCCCAAGGAAATACTGGGATTGTTTGGAGAATCTCACTTGTTTTTATTTAAATTGAAACAAGCCTGGCCTTGTGGTGTTTATTTTCTAGAGGCAGGATATAGATAGAAACACATACAAATTATGGCAAGTGTTGTGACAGAAACAGAGCAATAGAATAATGGTAGGGAGACTTTTTCTGAAGGAAGATGGCCCTATTGTACTTTAGCCTTTCTGGGCCTATGGTCTTGGTTTCACTTACTCAGCTGCATAACTGTACCAGGAAAAGAGCTACTAATAACTTGTCAATAAAATCCAGGTGTGGTGGCACATGCCTATAACCCCAGCACCTAGGAGGTGGAGGCAGGAGGATCACTGTGAGTTCCAGGCCAGTCTGGGCTACACAGTGAGTTCAAGGCCAGTGTGAACTACATTGGGAGACACTGTTTCAAAAGCCAAAAAACAAACAAATGAACAGAAATATGTGAATAAATGGTCATGGCTGTGTTTCAATAAAACTTTGTTTCTAAAATAAAAACAATGGAATCTCTCAGATTTGGCCTGATTGGTGTAATTTGCTGACATTTGGAGTGGGAGTACACTCCAATCTAAATTCATCAGTCCCCATTTCTAAGGGTGAGAGGACAGAAGGAAGGATTGGATAAATTCAGTGTAAAGTACAATTCATTGATAGCAAGATCACCTGTGTTTTAACTTAGGGGTAAAGCCTTATGATAGAAGATTGTCATTCTGATGATATTTGGATATTAGCCAAGATGTTTGGCAAGGAAGGGTGTATTCAGTGGTAAGAAACTTGTTGCACTTCTGGAATCCTAGCACCTGGGCCGTCACTCACTTCATCTGCCCTGAGGCCAGTCCAGGCAGATGGCAGTGGGAGAGCTAATATGGAACCCAGGAAGGCAAAGTGGGTCACCGGTCTCCATGGGACAACCAAAAGTCATGTCTGCTGTTGCTGTGGACTTCTGCCTGTCCTCCCACAGAATGCCTTTGCCTTAATAGGGTATCTCCAAAGAGCACATGAATTAATTTAATGGAGCCAGAATCAGATACAATTAGAGATGATTACAAGCATCAGTGATGTTAATTACAAGACGGATCAGCAAGACAGGGTGTTCTCTAAAATACATCAGTGTTCTCACCTTGATGGCTATGTTATCTATTTCCCCCTCTTAATAGATTTGAATTTACAGTCTATGCGCAAAAGAAGCCCTATCTTGAAAATTATAATCACTCTGGTCAATTGTTAAGAGACACTCCTTCCCATCTCTTCCTCAGCAAACTGTGAGCTACATAAACCTTTCCCTTTTAAACTTTGGATGTCCAATATTTTGCGTCAGAAATGAGAAAAGTAACTAAGACACTCGACTTCTTTAACTGGTGTGTCTCAGGCCTGATCCTTGGTCCTCTATCATCCATCTACACTTACTCAGTGATTGAACTTTGGCCCATGGTTTTAAATATCATCTATAAAACAGTATTTTATGTCTTCAATTGAGATGTCTGACTCTAGATCCACACTGTATTTTTAAGCTTGCCACTTGACATCTCACCTGAATGTTTGATAGACTTCTTGATCAGAACATGCCCAAGACTGAACTCTTCATCTTCTAATGAAAACTACTTCACTTGCATCTTTTCTATTTGAGTTGATGGCAATTCCACCCTTGTGGTTGCTCAGGTCAAAATGTTTAAGCCATTCTTGACTGCTATGGTTGATACATTGTGTCAACTTGGGGAGTCCAGAGGTTTGGCCGAGTGATCAGCAGGAAGCCAGGGTGCTTGCTTTGTATACATCCTGAGCCTGTGGAAGTGGAGGGCATGGAGGTTATGTGAGAGGTACATGCCCCCTGGGTGGGGGCAGGCTGTTTACAATGTAGGGGAGAAAAGGAGGCTGCTTGCAGCCATTCCTCCCTTTTGCTCTGGTTGTTTTTTGCTGTGCTCTGCTGCTGTGAAATTTGCCCTCTGCCATGTGCCACTCTGCCTCTGAAGCAGCCGAGTATGGACTGAAACCTCCACAACTGTAAGCTAAATAAACCTTTCCTTTCTTCATTTTGGGTGTTGGGTATTTTGTCTCAGCAACGAGAGAAAAGTAACCAAGACATTGACACACAGGGTGTATCAAGATTTTCTAAAATGAGCCCTGTGAATGTATGTTTAAAAAATTATGATAAAAATTCATGCCCAAGTTTCTAGCTAAACAACTATACTCAAAGGATCAGAGAAGAGCAGATAAATGGACTGCAGTGAGGGGTTCCGTAGCCATTGCAGGCCTTGGGATATGGTGGGGCACGGCAGGGAGAGCTGTGCAAATAGGAGACGTGGCTTGCCCTGCAAACTTCAAATCATTTAGAAGAATAAAAATAAAGTCAGGACACCAAAGAGAGTTTTGGCTGACCAACACATATTTTCTGAGCATCTACAGCATGCAAATTTTGTGTTAGATAATGTGGGCAACTACAGCAATGAGTAAGTTAGGACCCCTATTCTCCCATCACATCTAAACACACACTGGAGAGGAAGACTAAAAAAGGATGATGCATGCCCAACCTTTTGGCTTCCCTGGGCCACAATGAATGAAGAGGAATTGTCTTGGCTGCATATCAAATATATAATGTAGTTAACATATATATGTATTATGGTTTGTGTCTACATGTCCCCCAAAAGCCTTATGCAGCCATGGAGTGGGTTTCTAGAATTTGTGACTGATTTATGGTCCAATGCTGGGATTATGGAGGTGAGTGATACACCCACCCTGGGCCAGGGTCCTGCATACACCAAAAGGAAGGGAAAGAGGCTTGCTCTTGCACTCTTTCCCTTTTGCTTTCCTGGGTTTTGCTGTTTCCCACTGCCACAAACTGCTGCCCTCTACCAAGTGCCATTCTGCCTTGGAGCCAGCTGAGTATGGGCTGAAACCTCCACAAACTGTGAGCTAAATAAACCTTTCCCTCTTTAATTTGGGTATTGGGTACTTTGTCCCAGCAACAAGACAGAATTTGATACCAGGGGTGGAATCATTTTGATATTGCCTGGCCGTGTGACTTAAGAGTCTTTAGAATTAATTTGCAAAAAATTTTGAGAGACTGGCCAAAAAAGCAGCCCCTCTGTGCTGTTAACTATACTGGAGACTCAGGTCATAGCCTGAAAAGTCAGAGTACTGATGGAAATGCTTCTGGTTAAGATGAAGCTTAGGAGGCTTCAATTGAGAACTGCATTGGCTGCTGGATCCCAGGTAACATGTTGTGCTTTGGCAGAAAGCTGGTCCTCATTTTGCTTATGTTTGGAGATATTGCCTGAGTAGCAGAAAAATTTCAATGTAGTCTTTTGTTGGGATAGTGGCATGGTTACTGCTGAGAGTTTTTGGCCAGATCTGTGTTTGAAATTAAGCGTGAAGAGCCAGTAGAGTAATTTGAAACATTTGGCCAGAGAGGAAGCTCTAGTAGAGCTTTGGGCTGCAAGAGGAAATAGAGGAGAATGTCCTTAAGAATAGGATAATAAGAAAACTGAAGGCTTTCACCTGAAGGTAAGAGTGTATTTGAAATGCAAGAGATCCCTGTCCTTTTAGTCTTGCCATACCTTATTAAAAGTTTAAAAGCTAATGGGAAGCAAGAACTGTGATTGTAATAGCTCTTTTAATTTTATTTCAATGTTTGTTTTTAGATATATGTCTATAATCATGTTAATTAGTCAAAGTATTGTGTTTTAACCTTGAATTTTAGTCACCCTTTAAATATTTTGCTTTTGGTGCAGAAATGAGTGTAATAATTATGTATCTGTTATTGTTAAATTAATATAAATCTGAATAGATCAAGACATGTTCACTTTTCACAAATCTTCCACTAAAGACTATAGTTTCAGGAAATGTGTCTGGTTATCAAGTTGATCAGGGGTGGTTTTTGGTGGACTGACAACTGGTGGTCAACTTGTAACCCCCAGCTGAACTGAGCCAGCATGGCGCTGGGTGTGGGGGCCCACCTGAGGATTGTTGCTGGCAGCATAAGAGGCAGAACTGGAAAGGAAGATGTTTGGAAGCTGTTAGGAGCTGTCGGTTCTCTTGGGGCTGTTGGTTCTCTTGGAGGAGCTCGTCATGCTGGCTTTCCTGATGAACTTGGCTGTTCTCATTGTCAGAGGAGCTTGGGACCTTGTTGTCGTTGAGAATGGCTGTTGTTCACTTTGGGGGAGCTCTGGTCCTCACTTTGAGCCTTGCTTCCTGGCTCTGGGGAGGGCGGGGGCAGGGAGATGGAGACGGCGCACTGTTCAGTCTCCTGGAGAGGGTTGTAGCACTGTTCTCGCCCTCGGGGGAGCTTGGACTCACGCAGAACATGGCTGCAGGATCCAGGCCCTCCGCTGGATTTTTTGTCTTAGTGTGTGGACAGATTTCCTGCACTCTTTGTATATGACTCTTTGGGTGACTATTATAAAATAATTCTATAAACTGTGCGTCCTATATTAAATTGTTCCCCTTGCAAAACCCTAAACTACAAAAATTTGTGACAAAACTTCCTTTATTTTGTAATATATTTTGTTATAACATTAAAATGAATTAACACAGAAGGCTATAGGCTTGGATGCAGGTTGGATGCAACTGACCACAACAGTGGGCCATACTCTTCTTTTGGAGGGAAAAAAATCTGTTTAAGTCACAACACTAAAACTTTCAAAGAATTCCAGGCCAAGTGGGTCAGGAATATCAGGGCTGCATATGCAAATACACACTCCCAGCTACTACATTCCTGCTGAGTCAGACTGGCCAGAGCCCAGAAACAAGGAGTCTGTCTGCCTTTGAATCAAACCCTTTGAGTAATTCTTATGCACAGTTTAAAAGGTACGAACCACTGGTGCTCTGTGAAGGTCCCAAAGGAGTTAAGAGGGGTTTCTTTTGACTGGTGTGGTGATGGGGACAGGCAGTTTCATGAAGAGGAACTAGAACAAGTTTAGCTAGGTTTTACTGAGTGGAGTAACGGGGGTGGGGTGGGGGTAGGGGCGTGGCATTCCGGGAGTGAAGAGTGGCTGGTCACAGGCAGGAAAGTACATGGGGCGCAGTGGTCGGAGCACAGAGAAGAGAGCCATCCGGAGGTGCCAGGCAGACCCGGGCTGCAAGAGCACCCAGGGATGTGTCTCCCTTCCTCACGGGCCAGTCTGCATTCCCAAGAGCTCCTTCGTGCGCGAGCAGGGTGCCGCAGAAAGCTGCTTTTCCTTTGTTGTCAGTTGTCACGCAGGGAGCTAAATGTGTGTGCTTTTTGCCTTTTGTCAAGCCGGCTGTTCTCTGAATTCAAGGAGAAGTATGAGAAATTTTTTACCACTCAGGCTCAAATTCTGCTGTTCTCACTACTTTGAAATAACCACAAGCCAACCCTGTTCCCAAATAGAAAACAGCAGTCCCCACACCGTCTCTCCTAGAGCAAGAAAGCAGCAGGCCAGGCCAGTGCTGGGCACAGCACATGCTGTGTGCAGCTAGAAGGCCTCTGAGCTGAGTGCTTGGCACTGGGTGGATTGGTTGTCACTCAGTAACCTAAGTGCCCTGACCAGCTGTTCGGCATGGGTTGGCACTTCCTTTGCTAGGCCATCTGGGAGCTGTCAATCAACTAAACAGCATGCATTTAATTGTCCTTTCTTAATGCTATTTAAGGTATCAGACAGAGAAGCATAGTATTTATTTCCCCATGAAATAAATCACGCCACAAGCCCCAGCCCCACCCCACAACCCTGAGACTGCTGACTCCTACCAGCCCTCCAGCAGCGCAGTGCAGCAGAAAGGCTCTGAGGAGTTTGGATGGACTCAGATGCAGACAGGGCACAATGGACAGGGCACTCAGATGCCCAGTGCCTTCCTGGAAAGGCTTATTATCCCTGTCTTGTGAAGGCCATCTGCAGACAGTCATCAGCGGTCAGCCCCACAGGGTCTGCCCCAGCTGCAGAGATCCACCTTTCCAAGACTGTCTTTCCTGTGGCATCCATAGGCAGGACCGAGAGAGACAGGTATAGAAAATCCCAACCAGTTGGCCCATTACTGCCCAACTAACACAGAGCTCCCATCCCTTACTTCTCCCCCTGCTCTTAGTGGTGCTAATCTTAGGGGTACAACACAATGAACACCTAAAGTCTCAGTTCTCAGACAGCCCAACTTTCCATGTATGAATTTACAGCTCAGTTCATGACTTAGGAGCTTGTGACCTGAAGGAAATGGTAATTTACCTTCTGTAAGACTTACTATCCACATCTGCGAGTGGGAATAGTAACTTCTTCACTGTTCTTTGTGAAGTAACTGTTAAGTAACTTAACAGTAACTTCTTCACTGTTCTTTGTGAGTATACATGCTTAATAGTTGGGCAGAGTAATGTCTCATAAATATTAGATATTATAATTCTTGGGCAATTACATAACTTCTGTTCAGATCTTTTATCCCAAACTGAGAAAAATACCACTTACATCTTACCGGAATTTTGCTAAGTATGCATGAACCAAGGTATATGCATAAGTTATGTACTCGATAGTTATGTTTCCTGCCCCCTATAGTGTCTGGTGTGTATGTGGTATTAAACCTTAGCACTGAACTATATATCCAGCCTTTATTTTATTTATTATTTTGCAACAGGGTCTCACTAAGTTGCTAAATTGCCTGGGTAGGGCTTGATCCTCTTGCGTTAGCCTCTGAGAGTGCTGGATTATAGACATGCATCATTGAAGAGTGAGGAACTTGTACATGTGCATAGTCAACTAGCGGTTAACATGACTGACTGTCCACAATGCTGCTTCTGAGTAATGCTGTCTTAGAAGCCAGATGAGTCTTCTGAGGCCCCTGAGTTCAACTCTATGATCTTACCCACGAGAAGACTTCATTTAGGTCTGTGTCTCATTAAGTAATAGCATTTACAGGCTCATGTGGGAATTCTGTAGTCTCATCTTTATTGCGTATCCTCTTATCTTACAATTTGATACTGTATGTAAAAACTTGTCATTTTGAGGAACACTGTCTTATACTGACACCTGCTGGGCAGGTGGAAAAGAGCAGATACCTGTGATGCGTGTGCGTGCGTGTGTGTGTGTGTGTGTGTGTGTGTGTATCTTAAAAACAGAAAAGTGCCTTCCTTCTTGTGTTCATCTTTAATAAGCTATCCTATTTTTCAGTCTTCCTTTTCTCTTACTTTCATCAACTTGAAAGTCTATATTATATTTTGTATTTCTCAAATGTGATGATTTTATTGCTAAAAGCCTGCAGTACTTTGTAAAAAAGATTCCATAGATAAACAGAGTATTAATGATCAACAGGAATCACATTCCTTACATGTAACTGTGGTTCTGTTCACTGTGCCGCCTCAGAACCACTGATCTGTCAAATGTGCTTGGTGACAAATATGCAGCCACGCCTCACCCTCGATCCACCAGGTGGTGACTCACTGTGAGAAGCCATATGACCTGGACCAACATTCTTAAAGATAGAGGCAAGAACCATCCAGGATGCACATCAGAAGCTGCCTTTGAAGATTCCTTGAGGGCTCACAACCCCATTAAAAATTCATTTAAGTGTTTCATCATCTTAATAAGACTTTTATTATAAAACCATCTCTCTCTGCATTTCATTTAAACACATTTTCTTTTGTTTGCTCTCCTAAAGCTTAGAAATGACTACTCATATCTTATTTGTCAATACTCAAAAATCTGCATAAAATGTACCAGTAGATTATATTTTAATTGTCCCATTATGAACTCCTTTGCACTGTGCTTTTGCTTACTTGATAATTTAATGAGGAAATTTTTTTTCCTGGAAATACACTGATTCAGAGGAAAGCAGAACCCAGGGTCTAAGCCTGTGTCCCTCGTTAACACAGATATGGTAGCTAATTGATGATAATTATCTGAGGCTTGCAGAAGGGGGCTCTGAGCAACTGGAACAAGGTATACAGAGAAAGCACCTTGAAGCCTGGAGTAGACAGGGAGGGAAGGAAAGGACATAGCTTTGTGGACCCATTTAGACTCAGATATGAAAACTGGCTCTCCTACTTTTTAATCATGGTAGGTCTTGGAGAGTTACCTAACTCTGCCTCTTTCCTCATCTGTGTGTGGAATAACATGCCACCTTGTATAGTGCTTCGATAATTTAATGCCACAGTTCTCCGTTCATAGTAGGTACAAAATTATTTCTACTCCTTGTTGCAAAACGAATACACTATTTTGCTCATGTCTGGCCCTGGATCCCTCTGTATGCCCTGCTGTTAGTAGCTGTTACACACAATAGATACCACTTCTGAAACTCCTTGAAACACTGAAGCCCTCTCCTCCTCAAGTTTCCTGGTTGCCACAAGTGATGTCTGATCTGATAAATTTCTCAGATACTTTGATCCTTGCATTGTCTGTTTTCAGACTCTATAACGTGGTGCTAGGGATTTACTAATGTAACAAATATTTAGCGAGCTCTTCCCAAGTGCTACCTCCGAAGAAAGCACAGTGAGCTCAACAAGCAAAACTTCCTGTTTCCATCGACCTTTTGGTCTTGGAGGGAATAGAACAAGAACGCAAAGCATATGATTTGTCAAATGATCAGAAATACTAAACAGAAACAAATAGGGTGGAAAGAGCAACCGGGAGTGTGTATGTTGTGTGTGTGTGTGTGTGTGTGTGTGTGTGTTTGAAGAGGTGTTTGACACACTGCTCACAGAGTAAATGACAGCTGACCTGGGAACCCTGAGTTTCTTATGGTAACCTAAACAGGATTAAAAAGCACACTGAGACTGATCCTCATGGTGTCAAGGAAGATAACGGTGTAGAGAGTGAAGTCTGGGAAACAGCTAGGTTGGGCCAGCAGTGTACACAAACGTGGATCCCAAACAGTTGGTGGTCTTCTCTCTTGAGTTCCTCTTTCAGTTCCTGATGATAAGGAAGGCAGTAGAATCTTTGAAATACTGACATCTCTTCCTCATTCTCTCTTTTTCTTTTGCACACTGAGGATTCAATACAGGGCCTTCGCACTGATCTATATCCTCACCCCTTTAAATTAAAAACATTTTTTTGAGACAGGTTTTCACTAAATCACTAAATTGCCTAGACAATTCTCCCACCTCAGCCTCCCAGAGTGATGGAATTACAGTCATATGCTCCCATTTAGTGTTATCACAAATTTTACTCTCAGCCATTCTGATATCAACATAATAATATCTTCTTATGGTTTTAATTTTAATTTCTCAAATGGGAATAACGTTGAATGTCTTCATGTGCATACTTTCTGTTCATATGTTGTCTTGGGTAACATGTTTGTTCATGTCTGTGCATTTTCCATTTGGACTGAATTAAATTGTTCTATGTTAAAGTTTTGAGACTTCCCATTTTACCTTGGTGTAGGTCCTTTATCAGATATATGATTTGTAAATAGTTTCCCCAGCCTGTACTTTGTGTTGTATCCTCTTAAAAGGATGGCAGCCTTCACTATTGATGAATTCCAATTTCATAGGTAGGTCACCAGTCTCTCTGTGCTGGAGTTTTCTTTTCTGTCACATAATAAGAATACTGCCTTTCCCACAAACTCCTTGGGCAATTACAATGAATAAATTTATATGAAGTGCTTTAAGAAGTGCAGCATTCAAAATAATATTATACATATCTTTTCCAAATGTACTAAATGTACATGTACTAAATATATCACCTACTTTTAAAATGGAATCTATCCTTCAGAACCAGCAGAACTAATCTTTTTCTTGTACTCACTTGTGTCATAAAATCCCTTAGATATTTCAGTTCTTCTTCCCACCTTACTTTCTGTGTCTTAGCAATGCAATGTCACTTGCCTCAGAGGGGCTTCTTTGTGTCTGTACCTGCTGATTGAGGCTTCTAGTCTTGCTCACAAGGCTTATTTTCCCCTCCTAGCCCTACAATATTGGAAACTGACCTTGTGTATTCACGCCAAGTCCTTGATTCTCCCCAAATGCCTTTATGCCTAAAAATACATGGGCCCCCTCACCAAGACTTACTGTCCAGGGTACTATTGAATGGAACCCTACTCAAACAAGCAAGTTTGTCTTAAAAATAAATAGATGAATATTAATTCAGGCTCCTTAACACCAGTGTAGAATCACTTTACTCCAAGTTCTGCTGAAAACTTTGTATACATGTAGAACAGGTTGACGAGAATGTTTTTTAAGAACAATAAATATGTCTCTTTTTGAGAACACAGGAGAGGATAGGTTGGGGGAGTGCTGTTGTGAGCATCATAATTATCACTACGTTCAATGTTTAACTGCATGATTAATGACTAATGCAATTTTAAAATATCCATTCATTGACACAGACCAGAAATTGAGGATTAAAGAATTAATCTTTGAGGGGACATTGAGGGCACAATTCAGTGGCTACAAAGTCATTCAACATAAAAACATGAAGAATTTGTAGCACTCTCGAAATGTTTTCCTGTTTCCCTAATTTTAATTAAATATCCTCATTGTTACTAATAATTGCCATGTAAAGTACTAGGGGCCCATTTAACCTAAGTAGCACAGTGGGCTCTTAGTAAATGTATGTGTTCATTTAAATTGCATTCCTTGCGATAGAAACAAACTATTTTATACACAAAACTAGGACTCAGAAGGGACAAATAATTTGCCCCACATCCCACAGTTGGTAAGTGCCAAAGCTAAATTCAGTCCTACGCATCTCACTTGAGATCCTGTGCTCATGCCATCCTATGTGTATTGTGTATATGCTCTTGAAGACCAATCTATCTCCTCCCCCCCAGAGAAGTGGTATTTCCAAAGTCATGATTCTTTAACGTTAGGTTTTCAGGGTTATAGAGTGGATACTGGAGACACCCTTGGTCGTGCGTCCTCAAGTCATGGGAATGTATGTTCTCTTTCCCTTTTCTTGATACATGTATCACTCTATTTCTTAATCTTCATATGGTTCCTGAAGAGAAATCAATGTGAATAGTGCAATTTGAAATTATTCTGAAGTCTCTTAGGAAATGGTCTATTTCTCTGTAAGAAAGTAATCCAGGCCATAGAAAAACAGGATATTGATAGAGACTGTAGTTATACCTTGATGTGAGGGTCATGCAAATGTTGGATCTCTCACAGTCAGAACCGCGGGGTGCCAGTCTTCAGTCCCACTAGCAGAGCATAGAGATGCATAGATACCTCTTACTGTCTCCACCTTTGCCGACAGGGAGGCAATGATGGGCATGTACACATAGGAGAGCTGGGTTCAAGAGGGATCCAGATGCAGAATCAGTAACCAAATATATTCTCTTTCCATTCATCTTGAAAATCACCTGAATCAGGTGAATCTACGCTACCATGTCGATATATTAGTCAGCTGGGGTGGCTGTAACAGAATACCATGGGCTGGGAAGTTTAAACTACAAAAATTATCTTCTTGTAACTCTAGAGGTTGGAATAGATAGACACTCTGTTTTATTTTATTTTATTTTTTTGGTGTTACTAGGTAAGTATGTTCAAAGGAACATTATGGCCTCACCTTGATGATCTCAGTAACATTTGTCACTTTCCAGTCCCTATTTCCAAATACAGTCACATTGGGTATTAGGGCTTCAAAATATTAGTTTGAGGGAGGCATGATTCAGTCTTCAGCATTGAGTTTCAGTAACTTAACTGGAGTATGTTGCAAATTATACTCCAAATTCCATGTCTAATGATCCTTCATGTACTTTTCATAAGCCTGTGCTTATTAGTGACCAAGTTCTTTCTCTTGCTGTCTATCTAGGGTTGACAACAAATTAAAATTTTCCCCAAATGCAAATTTACTATACAATGACCAGAAAAGTAGAAAACTGGCTTGATTCAGTCAGAGTTAATTTCTTTCTTTTAGATGCTAATATAATGATTCTATCAAGTGGATACTTACATAAATGTAAGTATCTTTAATTATCTGTGGGAAGAAATATATATATATATATAATTCTGCACATATCTTTAAGTACCTGAATCTGTGCTTTTGTTATGCCTTTACTATGAATTTTGAGGTTCCTTTTAAAAATGAAACCTGGCATTGAGCTCAGTTGTAATTTTATATTTCATGTTTAATCCTAGTTCATCTATTTTAGTTCCCCAAGCACGATGCCTATAAGTAAATAAGTATCAGAATGAACAATAGTCAGTGATAAATTCTGGTTAAGTTTTATTTAGTTGGATTTGCTAGAAAATGAAGGACCTAATGATTAATTTAACTTATATTTTCTGCCTGCCATGAATTAGATGATTTCTAATTCCTTTACTTTCAAAAAAATTCAAAAGAGGACCTAATCAAATTATTAACAGGTAATTAAAACATTTTTATTAAGAATTCACTATGTACTTTCTGAGTTATAGCTGAAAGTGCATTCAAATAGCAGACTGACATTTCTCTAAGATAATGAGTAAAATTCTCATTACTTATTTAACTGAACAAGGTTGCTCAGGGCTAATGTCTATAAAAATGAAAAACAGAAATGGAATTGATGCCAATTCCTATTCCATTTTACTAGGAACAGCCACAGATGCATGGACTAATTTAAAAGATCCATCTATTCATTTAGCTTATTTGTCCAATTACACAATTTTACTTGGGAATTTTAAAATTATTTATCAAAATATACAACATATTTACTTTTATTTTTTTTTGGTCTTTTTTGAGACAGGGTCTCGCTATGCAGTCCAGGCTGGCCTTGAGCTCACTTTGTAGCCCAGCTGGTCTCAAACTCGCAACGGTCCTCCTGCCTCAGCCTCCCGAGTGCTGGGATTACAGGCATTTGCCACCATGCCCGGCTAACATACTTACATTTCTTTGGTTAGTAGTGTATTAAAAATTGATATAAAGATAATTCAAAACTAGGAAACTTTAAAGTTCAAAACAAGAATGGTACAAAATTTCCAGTTTTCAAAAATGTACTTGTGTTTTTTTTTCTAGAAAAATTTTCTGTTATTAGAATATTTTTATTATTTTAGTTAATTTCTATGACTTTTTGTTTAATCTTTATTTTTGTTTACTGGTACAATTTAGGTATACACAATGACCACATTCATTGTAGGGAATTTGTATCTATACCTGATATATCTTGTTTCCTTTTTTTTTTTTTCCCATTCCCATCTCCTCTTCTCAAATTCCCTCACCTTCTTGCTCAAAATGTTTGGTTTTCATTTTATCCTTTTCTCATTTTTTTTGTGGTTTCTAAGTGAGCACGGGTGACACCGCCATGGTATTGAGGATCAATTTGAGGCAAGAGATTAGGGTGTAGTAGCTGCTGACCAAGTGGGTGTGACCTGCCAATCATGAAAATCTAGGACACATGAGCAGAAGACAGTTTCTAAGACTTGCACCTAGTGCCAGTCAGAAAGCATTATCTTCAGTTGTTCTGACTGGAAATCAAGCAGGGTTTTGATGGGATGGCTGAGACCTAATGTCAGCCTGAGAAATGGGAGCTGGAGAAGATGGCCATGGTCACCACGCCTCCTTTATCATAGCGATGTCCTCTCACTCTGAACTTTTCCTAGCTTGAAGAAATGTAACTTCGTTTTGTGCTTGTCTTGTCTAACTCTTTGTTCACTAAACATGAACCTGAAAGAATCTCTAGGAGCCCATAGCACCTCAGGACCCTGGTAATACACTAAATACAAAATGTGATATATTTTATTTTATAAAAGTTAACATTTATAACATGCTCAAAAATCTATATTTTTCAGCTATTCAAACTTATAACAAAAACTTTTAGGAGTCTAATCGAATTGTGCCTGGGGATCTATACATATTCAAAGTTCTTTTAGGAAGTATGAGAGGAAAAAATTTGAAGAGCACCGATTTAATTTATCAAATATTCTGAATTTCAACAGTTGATGATGAGAGACTATTCTATTGGTTCTGTTTTCTCTGGAAAACCCTGACTAATACAATGGTTTATGCTATGAGTTTCTCTGAATCCTTGCGTTTTGAATCTTGATATTTAAAGTTAAGCCTTTAGAAGATGGTGGAAGGGTAAGCAGCAGAGAAAGAGCCTCTCTGAGTGTTGCCATCCAGATGCGGGAACACAGCAATGTGAGGAAGACAAGAAGGAAGGAAGTGGGTCTCCTGGACCCAGGATGGCTCTGAAGCATGAATTGCAGCCCACAGAGAGAGTGAAGAGAGAAACTTCACTGAAGAAGAAGGAGGTAGCCAGCAGCACCTTCTACCCGAGATGAGACTCACTGCTAGAGAAGAGCACTTCAAACCTGCTGACACAGTGACTGCTGGTAATCACAGAGGCCTCCACAGAGAGTCACAGCAGTAGAGGGGAGCAGCATAGATGAAGGACTGCGCTGGCTGGTGGTGAATGCTGAGGAGACAGTCCTACTTACTATGTGAGAAAGCAGTTGTCCAGGAGCCACCTTGGAGAGATGCCAGCTGAGCTCGGAACACAGAGCAGCTGCTGGCTCCATCTAGTGGCTCTCAGCGGAAGGTGCACCGACAACTGCAGGTCAAATGGGTCTGGTCTTGACCAGAAGGTGCAGGCTCACTGAGCTTATCCACTACCCTGCCAAAAAGCTACTGTTGGCTTGCTGGGATACATCAACATTGATCTGGACTCTCTCCACTAGCTATCTACCAGTGACAAACCCGGAACTGGACTTTTTTCTCTCTTGTTTAATGTTGTTGGTGTATTGCTTTTGGTCTTTTTCTCCTTCATTGTTTGATCTTGTTTTTATATGAATGTGAGCATGGTTTGTCGCCTCTTTATGGTTATTGTTCAGTTCTGTTGTTCTTTTCATCTCTTCCTTCTCTTTTCTTTCCAATCTGCTGCACCAGTTTCCCAAAGTTAGCATGATTCCCTTTTGTTCTACAGCCTTACTTCTAATCTCTTCCTCCTCTTCCACCTTTCTATTTTTTTCTCTAACTCCTTTTAAATTTTTGCTCTTGAGGGTAAAATTGACATAGTAAGGACTTATATGTCACATATGGTTTTCTGATCTGCTTTAGATTTTGTTATATAACCTGAAATGTAGTTCATATGGTTAAAGGTGGCAAATTAATGGTTATCTCTGTTTGTCACTTTCTAGGCTGTGATTAATTATCAAAGGCCAGGTTAAATAACCCTAAGTTACTGCAGGCTGATCAGGCCCGCAATATCCCAAGTGAGTGGATGGACAAAGGCATAAATAAAAAATGAAACAATGGAATATGATTTCTGGGCTTCCAGGAGGGACTAATTCTTTTCCAGCTTCTATATTCCCTGAATTAGCCAAAGACTTCTCTGGGTTGCCCGTTTTTATTAGGTTTTCAAATAAGGGAGGGGAATACTGAAGAAAATGCAGGAAAACACAGAAATCTGGGCAGGACTCTGGGTAGGACTTGGGAATCCTTTCAAGGACTCCTCCAAGTATTATTATGCTACTTTAAGAGAGCTATCTGTTATCTACAGGAAGGCTTTCACAACAGGGCTGTAAGCCCTAGTTTCCTTGAAGTTAATAGAAGTAGGAGCCAGAAGTCCTCAGCTGTGGTCACCTTGTCCTTGAGGTGGCACAGTGTCACAGGGTCACAGGCCAATACAGGCCTCAGCAGTGACCAGTGACTCATAGAGGTTCATTTACTATGAATCACCTGCTTATCTGCAGATAAGGTGCCTAAGCCTTGGACAACTCCCAAGTAAATGTGAAAAGCCAATTGGTTAATATTAAATCCTGCTCAGAGCCCCTTTGTAGTGGTCCCCAACAATTAATGCAACTGTTATTGGTGGTAGCACTTTAGCCAACAGTGACATAATTGTTCTAAACAGCTATTTTCACTAATACTCAAAGACTGAGATTGATTAAGGGTCATAGAAAATACCATGGTACAGTACCAAAGAACCAGGGGTTGGGCCAAATAGGCAGCAACTTCTCATCCCCAACAAATTAAAGATATAGGATCTTGCAATAGACTCAGCCCTAAAATCAGTTACACCTGGAAGATACTTCAGAGAAATAGTTATTTCCTAAGGGCTCTAAATACTAGCAATAAAGCAACCCACCACAGGCAATTTATAAGTATCACCCCAGGAATTACACTAATAAAAGAAAGTAAAATGAGAAGACAATTAAATAAGATGCAACCCCAGACATCCAGTTCACAACACAAAGAATCAATGAACTGAAGAGTTGGTTTTTTTGAAAGAATAAATAAAATTGACAAACCCTTATCAACTTATCACAAATAAAGGAAATAAAAGTCTCAAACTCATGCAATTAAGAATGAAAAGGGTGAAATCATAACGGGTTTCCACAGAAAGCCAGAAGATCATCTACATCTACTTTGAAAAATTGTATTCTAATAAGATGGAAAGTGCAAAAGAAATGGATAGATTTCTAGAGATATATGAATTGCTAAAGCTGAATCAAGAAGATATAAAAATCCTAAATAAACCAGTATCAATTCATTAAATTGAATATGTAGTTAAAAGACTATCAACAAAGAAAAGCCCAGGCCCTGATGGATTTACTGATGAATTTTACAAGAAATTTAGAGAAGACCTAACACTACTACTTCTCAAACTCTTTAATGAAATTGCAAGGGAAGCAATACTCCCAAATTCATTCCTGGAAGGAAGCATTATCCTTATACCAAAACCAGAGAAGGACCCAACTAAGAAAGAGAACTATTAGAGATAATCTCCCTAATAAGCATAGATGCAAAAATCTTCAATAAGACACTGACAAACAATGCAACAAATCATCAAGAAGATTATGCACCATGACCAACTGGGATTCATTCCAGGGAAGCAGGGATGGTTCAACATACATAAATCAACAAATGTAATACAACATATTAACAGAGCCAAGGACAAAAATCATATGATCATCTCAATAGATGCAGAAAACCCTTCTGACAAAGTCAAGCATCCACTCATGATAAAAACCCTACAAAAAATTGGAATAGATGGTCTTTATCTCAATCTGATAAAAGCCATCTATGATGAACCAACAGCCAACATCATACTACATGGACAAAAACTGAAAGCTTTCATTCTAAAATCAGGAACAAGGCAAGGATGTTCACTGTCTCCATTCTTAACCACGATACTCCTGGAAATGTTAACCAGAGCAATTAGGCAAGAGAAAGAAATAAAATGAATAATGATAGGAAAGAAAGTTAAATTATCACTGTTTGCAGATAAAATGACATTCTACATAGAAGACCCCGAAAACTCCTCTAAAATACTGTTATGTTTAATAAGCAAATCTCGTAGCTGGATACAAAGCCAACCCTGAAGAATCAATAGCCTTCCTGTACACAAATAACAAACTTACTGAGAGAGAAGTTAGGGAAATAGCACCCTTCAAAATAACATCCAAAAAAGGAAATACCTAGGAATCAATCTAATGGAGGATGTAAAGGACCTCTACAATGAAAATTAGAGTACTCTGAAGAAGGAGATTGAAGATGATATCAGAAAATTGAAAGATATCCCCTGCTCTTGGGTAGGAAGAGCCAAAATAGTGAAAATGGCCATATTTTCAAAATGGTTACACATATTTAATGCAATTCTGATCAATATTCCCACAGTATATCTGACAGAATTAGAGAAAACAATCCTAAAATTCATTTGGAATCAGAAGAGACCTAGAATAACAAAGGCAATTCTGAGAAACAGTGGAAGGGCAGTGGATATCACAGTCCCTGACTTGAAATTATATATAAAGTTATGGGGATAAAAACAGTATGACAGAGGCAAAAAAAAAAAGAAAAGAAAAAGAAAAATACCCAAAAATCAGTGTAATGGATTAGAAGATGCAGAAACAACTACAGACATACTCAGCCACATTATCTTTGACAACAGTGCAAACATATGCACTGTAAGAAAGGTCACTTCTTTAATAAATGGTGCTGGAAAAACTGACTCTACATGTGCCAAAGATTAAAATTGGACCCACATCTTTCACCATACACTAAACTAAATTTGAAATGGAACAAAGATATAAATATTAAAATAGAAACATGAAATCTACTGGAAGATAGAATATGTAAAATTCTTGAAGACACTGATGTAGGCAAAGACTGCATGAATAAAACCTTGATTACACTGGAACTATCACAAAGAATCAACAACTGCGATCTCATCTTATTAAAAAGCTTTTTCACAGCAAGAGAAATCACCAACAGAGTGAAGAGACAACCCATAATGTGGGAAATTGTTTGCCAGCTGTTCCTCAAAGGATTACTATCAAAGACATGTAAAGAACTCAAAATAATCAGAACTCCCAAACTTAAAGCCCCAATCCAAAAATGGGCAGCTGAGATGAATATACACTTCTCAGATGAAGAAATACAAACAGCAAATAAATACATGAAAAAATGTTCAACATTACTGGTCATTCAAGAGATGCAAATTAAAACAACACAGATTCCATCTTACCCCAGAAATTATTATCAAAAGATGAACCAATAGCAAATGCTGGAGGGGCTGTGGGGAAAAAGAAACCTTTCTCCAGTGTTGGTGAGAGTGTAGACTGGTACAACCACTGTGGAAATGAGTGTGGAGATTCCTCACAAAACTATGACTAGAGGGCTCATTTGACCCAGAAATTCGGCTTCTGGGCATCTGCCCAGAAGTATTAAAAACATCATATCACAGCGACATATGTGCACCCATGTTTATAGCAACAAAATTTGTAATAGTTAGATCTTGGAAACAACCCCAATGCCCACGAACCAAACAACAGATAAAAAGATGTGGTCTTTTTATACAATGGATGCTACTTAGCCATAAAGAAGGATAAGCTGAAGACTTTTGTAGATAAATGGTTGCAACTTGAGGCCATACTCATAAGTGAAATAAAGCAGACACACATGTACAAACATCATATTGTCTTCCTAGTGTGAGAAGCTGAAAAAGTATATAAAATCCAAGATGTACAATAAATATTCTAAAATAGGAAGAAACTGTTCAAACTGGGATGGGGAAAAGAGGAAAGAAGGAGGAGAAAAGTGTATATATATGTATATATGTTAAGATAGCTATGCTATTAATGTCTCTTAGTTCATTGAAAGATTTGTACTAATATTGTTTGAACAATTAAATGCTTATATCTTGTATTCTTAGTAACTAAGGATAACATTATGCAATGTATTAACCATTGTTATCCTCCTATTCTCTTGAAAATTTGTTTTATTTTTTCTCTTTAAAATAAAAAAAATATGAAATATACACACAAAGACCTGAAAAAATAAAGTTAAGCCTCTAGAGTTAAAAAATAAAAGAGGGCAGAGGAGGCATTTTCTCTCCAGCCTTGCTGCTTACAACAGGGACCCATGTTCTGTTAGACCTTTGGAGGTCATGTTCATGACTTTTGTTCGGCCCACATGATCTTATCCTGAAGGCAGAGTACACAGAAAATGCTGACTGCTAAATGATAGGTGAATGGAAAGAGCAACAGGAATTAAATAGCACCATAGTTTTATAATTTAAAAAGTGATCCCACTTCTACTGAGTCATCCTGCACATTTTCCAAGAGATCTTTCTTCAGGAGACCACAGTGCTTCTAGGAAGCTGGCTTCCAGTAACTGGTAACTGATAGGAGGAAGCTGCATCCTGCTCAGTCCTGTGGCAGCCCGCCAGGATGAAGTCACTGTGTTCTTGGAATTTCAGAGGAAGTGTGGTCAGTGTTTATCTTACACTGGGTGAGGAGTCTGGTCTCAGCTTCCAGAGGACCAATGGGCTGTCTAGCTGGCCATTTCTCTTGATGGGGAACAATTTCTTCAGGGCACAGATTTGGGAGTCATGGAGTGGGTGGACTCCAGGAGAAAGGCAGGACCTTTTCCTCCAAATCCTAGCTGTTTGATACAAATTCTCAAACTTTAGGATAAATAAGACAGATTAAGAAAGATTGCTGAGTAATGTAGATTCCTGGAAACTCTGTCCAAATTATCTGATTCATGGGTCTGGGTTGGGGCCCAGGAATTTACTTTTTAAAAGGCTGCTTGTAGAGTCATGTTTGAGAAGATTAGGCTCAGAGTTAGAGAGGCTAGAGTAAAACTTTATTAATCAGTTAGATTCAGGCCAGGAGGCTCCTATCTTGGGCTCTGTGGTTCTAAGGCCCTGTTCTGGCCTTCTTTCACCCATGTCCCTCCCCATGGGATGAGGAGAGGGACAGCACAAGGAAATGGGCCAATGTGAAGACCGTGACCAGCCTTGTAGGTCTGAGCTGGGGAGAGAACAAAAAGATTATTATCTTATTTTGAGAAAGTGGCCATGAGATTATGGAGATGGATGGACTCAGTCTGTGGTCTGTGAGCAGCAGGCTAGGAAAGATGGTGGTAAATTTTCTAATCATATTCTCTTTAGCTTCCTCAGCATGAGTCAAGTTGCCCTAACTTTATTCTGGGGTGAGATAAGGTCTGTCAAGGCACGTTTTTAGGACAGCCTTAAAACATTTTCAAGAATAGTTGCATTAAAAACAGATGTAGAGCTGGGTGTGGTGGCGCACACCTGTAATCCCAGCACTTGGGAGGCTGAGGCAGGAGGATCATTGCGAGTTCGAGGTCAGACTGGGCTACAAAGTGAGCTCGAGGCCAGCCTGAACTGCATAGCCAGACCCCACCTCAGAAAGCCAAAAAAAAAAAAAAAAAAAAGACATATGTCAAAGAACAAAAAGAGCTGTTGAGGGTTTATTCAATTATTTTATAAATACATTATTAAAAGAAAGTTTGACTTATTTTTAACATATTACACACATATTAGAAAATGTGAAAGGCATCATTACATGACAGTCACTCATTTAATACAATATGGCACAGGTTTTAAGGAAATACTCCTTAAAATACTAAATTACTTTTATTTTCATTCTGTTTCCACTAGGCCTACTATGTACTGTTATCTAAGTAGTTATTGAAGTAGTAGTAGTTGACTGCATACAAACATTTTCTCTAAGAAATGAGTGGTGCCCCAAATCTAGTCTATTTTGTTGTCAAGGTGAGCGCTCTGCCATAGAACTGCATCCTGCAGGACGAAGAGTGATACACTCTAATTACAAAGCCACAGTCAGCTTGTCAGATCACACACCTTGCTTGTAAACAGGAGCATTTACTGGGGGCATTCCTCAAAGTCACCACACAGTTGGGGGAACTAGGAGGCTGCCACGCATCGAGAAGCCCTTGGAGACTTCTAGGCTCATCTGGGAATTTATTGATTTCCCTTTTCCTCTCTGTACCACATCACAGCTACAAGAAATAATGCTGTCCTGGGGGAAAATGCCAGCAAAGTGAATGGGGGAAAGGGAACAACACAGAGGAGAAACCTTTTTACTGTTGCTTAAACCACGTAGCAGAATAGCTAGAATTGGAAAACGGGGCCCACAGAGTCGAGTGACCGGGGAGCCCAGCATGGCAGCACCACTGCCCTTTGTGCCCCTGGGTGACTCTGCCAACACCAGCCTGTCTGTTGCTGCTGTCCTTGTGATACCCTGTATACCTGTGTGCTTTTCCCTGTGGCCTCAGGGGTCCCAACAGCTTCTGCTTCCTTCCTTCCTGTCTCCCAGAACCTTGCACACTCCACACCCTGGCAGAATCTTACTTCAAGGGACTGTGGGACTCTGGGCTGTCTGTGTTGAGGAGAGCAGAGAAATACTCCAGAGAAATACACCATCAGTAGTGAGATACAACTCCAAAGTCACCTGTTTTCTGATGTCGTTTCTGTAGCACTGTTATGATGTTAGTTAATTTGTGTGCAGAGCTACATACGAGCCAGGGATGCCGCAGTGGGAAAGGAAAGATATGAACAAGTACAGGGGTCTTGCTCACCTCCCTCCCTGGAACCTATCACAGTGTCACACAGACAACAGTCATTCAATAAATATTGGCTATTTAGTAAGCATTGCTCTTGTGGGCAGCTCCTTCAGTCCCACAGATGGCCCAGTCTCCATGCTAATGGAGCTATAAATTAATTATATATTCCCCTTGAAGGACAATTTAAGATACATCAAAGCCTGGAAAATGTAAATATTGTATGGCCAGCAATTTCTAGGAATTTATTATAAATGGATAATACAACCAATATATAAAAGACATGTGGATATTACAGAAAAATGTAAATGTCCTTTCATAGGAAATGTATTATATTACGGTATATTCCTAGAATGGGATACTATGCAGTGATTAAAAATGGTGATAGATTTGATTGACAGGTGTGAAGATTAATCTTTTTTTAAAATTTTTTTAATTTTAAAGACAAAAGAATGGAGACATACGAACCAGAATAAGGCATAAACAATATCGAAAATACAAAATTATACAGAACATAGCAGGGAATTAGCACTGGATGCTGTTTTACATAATGTTATCTTCACGTTAGTTAACACACAAACATTAAAGGAAATACCAAATTATAGAGAAGATAGTGGGGAATCAGCACTGGATGCTGCATAATATAAAGTTATCTTCACTTCTGTTAATACAAAAGCGATTGAGGAAATACAAATTATAGAGAACATAGAAGGGAATTAGCTCTGGATGCTGCCCTACATAATGTTACCTTCACATGTTACTCAGTTACACAGATGATGGCCCATTTGATCACTCAATTTTCTCCTCCCTCATCTCCGTTGCCCTACCACTCAATCAGTCATCTTCCCTGTGATAATAACTGTATTCCTGGGTTTATCTATACCCCTGGACTCTCGCCTTGTGAAGAGATATAGCTACCTCAGACTATACTATAGCATACATGGGTGTATACAAACTGCCATGGTCAGAGGTGGAAAAGCACCTATGCTCACAGCGGACCGCCCGGCTCTGCCCCATCGCCATGCTATGGGTGAGGGCGGGTCCAGTGCATGGGGTGCCCTCAGCGGGGCCCACAGTGGAGCAGCTGTGGGGCCCTCAGTGGAGCAGCCACCGGGCACGCGCCCCCGTTGGGCTGCCCTTGGTGACCCGTTCAGCTCTATCCTGTTGCCTCGATGCCAGAGGCCCTTTCTTCTCCTCCTCCCTCCTCCTGATCTCCAGTATTACTGTTCCCCACCCCTTGCAGCTGGGCATTGGACAAACTTACGATGCTTGGTATAAGGGCTTGAAATCTCCCTGGCCCATTCTCACTGTGTTAGTTCAGGGTAGGAACTGAGTTTAAAGATTAGTTCTAGAATAGAGTTCGAGGATTTTCTCCGGTCTTCTGTATAGAGTATGTTGTTGTTTTTCAGACTCCTGGTCTGCTGCTTTTCATCTAATTTGTTGCTATGGGTTCCTGCAAGGTTCATATGTACAAGCTGTAAGGAGACCCTCTTGGTGCTCACATTAATAGTTTGGGGTGAGTCCTGAAGACCGTGGATTCGTCCCATTGTTGCCAGGAACAGGCGGTGCTTGCTCAAGCCGCCAAGACTCAGTGTGCTCCCAGAGAGAGTTCAGGGTGGGAGCTGAGTCCCGGCAACCCAGCTCGTGCTTCCTGCCTGATGTTGGAGTGAGAAGGGCGTGGAGCCACGTGATCCACCTCCATCTGCATCTCCCTCCCGTTGCAGTGCTGGAGCCCCCATCCGCTTCTCGGCTGAATCCCTGGGAGCTGCCGCAGCTTGCCGTCAATGTACCCCGCTGCACTCTGCTGGTAGCCACTCACCCAACAGAGAGGCAGGGGGCCACGGCCTCGAGGCAGGTGCAGAGCCGGGTGTGGTGGGCTGTGTACTAGCTGCATTGATTCTCACCAGGCGCTGATTAGGAAGATTGTCGCAGGGTGGGGACTCTGTCCCAGTGGCTGTCGCAACCTCTCATTCTCACACTGGGTTCGACAACTGCTCCCGACTGCCATTGCCTCCTTTCCTGTCTGTGCCCTCCTCTCTCCAGCCCTAGACCAGCTCTCTGAACTCTGCTCTCCCCTGGCCGAGTCGGGAGGCTTCCATGAGTGTGGGTCTCCGAAGCTGAAGCTGTGAATACCGGGACAAGGGCGCGGGCCATGGATGTGCTTGAAGCGGTGACTTCCTCCTTCTCCTCTCCCTCCAACTGCGCCAGGGGGATCTCTGATCCTTTCCTCCAGCAGAGGTTTTGCTTAGTCTTTCCGAGGGTTTCAATTCCCATTTCAGATCCTTCCTGAGTTCAGGATACCCACTTCTTTCCCTTCTGTCCTTCACATGTTGCTATATTCCTATATTCCTTAGTCTGAGTAGCATTCCTCCGGGAGGTTCTCTCTCTGCTGCCTACCCGGTCACCATCTTGAAGTTCTCTCGTAAAATTTATTTAGTTATTTGTTACTTTCTAATGAATTGACCATTACATTTCTAAAGTTCTGAAATGGCCAGCACACCATAGAAAGATACCACTTCAGGCTCCTGCTTGAGTGAAAGTTAATCTTGATTGTTAAACTGATCAAATTAAGAGACAGATGAATATAGAGACGGCTGTTTTGTGAGGGTTCTAACCTCATCCATCAATCAATCTACTGGACAGTTCCTAGCTGAATGTACTACCGGCAGGCGGGTCACTGGCGGGTTATATCAAAGGGTATAACTTTTCTCAGGCTCACTCTGCTTGCTAGCTTCGATGAGATGAGTGGCTTTTCTCTGCTATGGCAGTTCACCTTGGTGCTTCTCCCTCACCACAGCTCTAAGGCCGTGGAGCTGGGTGACCACGGACTGAGGTCTTTGAAATTATGGGCCAGAACAAATATTTCCTCCTGTAAGTCATCTTTCTCAAGTATTTAGTCACAGCAATGAAAAGCTGACTAACCTGAATAGATATTTCAACTGAAGTACTTCAGAAGAATATATATATATATATATATATATATATATATATATATATATATTTTTAATTTTGTAAGCAAATTGTGTTACAGAAGCACTAAAACAATTGAGTGAGAAGAGCTGGAAAACACACTTATGCAGGTTTATGAGCTGTGAACAATGGAAGCCATTAGTGCAGTCACAGGCAGGAGGATATCTCTAAGCCCTGCTTAATCCTGAGACCTCTCCCTTGGGCCACCTGGAACTCATTGTCTGTTATAGCTTAATCCTGTCTCCTCCACCTGGGCCCTGGATGTTCCAGTTTAATGAAGACCTGGATGTCCCCCAGGATATTCCCTACTGGCCAGTCCTGGGAGTGGGCAGTCTTCTGAGTCCAGGCATCCTCTGGTCACAGTGATGGCTGTGCATTCTCCTCCACACTGTGCCAGGAGACCTGGAGGTGAGACACATTTCTTTTTCACTCCTCGCCACTTCGGGAATATTCTGTCTTTTGTCACCCCAACAATGCCATAAATTGAATACCATGGGATTTCTGGGAAGTTGGTAGAATGACAAGAGGAGAGAAAAAGCCTCTCCAATATTTGGAATTCAAATGCTGGAATATAGCAATGTGAGGAAGAGAAAGAGAAGGGAAGAGCCCCTCTGGGACCCACAAAGGATTCTGAAGCAAGACTTATAGCCACAGAGAGGGTTAGGAGAGGGGACCACAGTGCAGAAGAGGAATGTGGCAAGTGGTATTTTCTCCTTGATGCACAGGGTCGCAATGTGGGAGGGCCAACTCGAAACTGCAGAGGCTTGGTGACTACTGGCAACCCCAGTGGCCTCCACAGGGAATCACATCAATGGAATGGAGCAGTGGATGCAGTGGACTGCAGTGGCTGGTGAGTTATTTTGGTTCAGATGCTCCTGCAGAAGAGAATGACTGGCTAGTAGCTATTTTGGAAAAGGGCCAACTGAAGTCAGAACTCAGCGAAACTGTAGGGTGGTTCCATCTAGCAGCCCAAAGTACCAGGGTGAGGCAGTACTAAGTTCAAGCCAGCAGGAGGTCAAGGAGCCAATTTCAACTGGGCAAGGAGCCAAATTCAGGCTAGCAGAAGCACTTGGAGTGTTGTGGGCTGAAAAACTCAGGTCCCAGCCTCACAACCAGAAACCAGAAGCAGCCTGAACTTCAGTGGAACTAAAGGTTTGTTGGGATTATCCACCACTGCCATATGCTACTGTGAACTTGCTGGGATCAATCAATATGGATTGGAGCTCTGTCTGCCACCTCTGTCAGCAGTGACAGAAGAGACATACCCTGACAGGGACATTTTTTCCCCTGGTTTTCTTCCTTTCTTTGCTTTTTCAATTTTTTTATCTTTTGCTTGATTGTTCTTGTTTTTATACAAATGTGAACATTATTTCTAATTTTGTTGTTGTTTTGCTCTGTTCTTGTTTCTTCCTTCCTTCTTTCCCTCCTGCCTTTTTCAGCAGTTCCCAAAGCTTGTGTAATCTTCTTTTGTCCTCCAGCCGTGCTTCTAATTATTGTCTCAGCCTCTATTTCTCTGGTTTCCCCCCTCCCCCTCTTTAAATTTTCTCTTGTGAGGGTAAAAAAAAATCACCACATTGAGAGGATATTTACTGTACAAAATTTTCTGGTTTATTTTACATTTTGTGATATAACTACAAATCTTGTTCATGTTGTTAAATGTGACAAATTGATAGTTACCAGTTTGTCATTTTCAAGGGTGTGTTCAATGCTATTGTTATTACTGATTGTACTACTTTAACCAAAGTGACATAATTGTTCTAATCAGTTGTTTTTCCTTGTATGCCAAGACTGAGATTGCCTGAGGGAAATAAGCAAGTTCTAATCCGTTGTTTTTTGTTGTATGTCAAGATTGGAATTGCCTCTGGCTCTATACACCAGTGCCATAGAACTAGGGAGTTGGCCAAATAGGCCGTGATTTCTCATCTGCAGTCAACTGAACAGGTAGGATATTGCAACAGACTCAAAACCCAAAATCCAAATACACCTGGAAGACTTCTCTGAGAAGCAGTTGTTTCCTAAGGGTTCTTGATATTAGTAAGAAAAATATTTACCATGAATAATTTATAAGCTTCAGTGCAGAAATTCAACAACAACAACAACAACAAAAAAGAAAACTAGAAGACATGGAAATAAGATGCAACCCAAATATTATAGTTTTTCAAAGGCAAACCTAGGCAACAATGAGGTGGAACAATTCAAAAGCTACCTACCTGTACTCTCTAAAGTGGTTACAGTGGAGGTAAGAAAGCAGGCAAATAAGCCTCTAGAAAAAAATAAAATCAGAAATAATTTCTTAGATAACTTCAGAGATAATGATCATAACGTAGAGCATGATTATGAAGTTAGAGATGATACATATAAAAAATAAATGGGCTTAGGAAAATGATGGAAATCATGAATGCCGAACGTTGATGATGGGAAAGGAATGGAGTCCATGAATCAGGTTCAGTTATCTATCCAAGAGACTGAAAACTCTATTGAAAGTTTATGCAGCATAATGGACCAATGTGAGGACAGAATATCAAATCCAGAACAAAATTGCAGCTAGTGATAATGAAAAGAAATATTTCTATAGCAAGAGAACATGAAAAATCAACCCAGTCCTGGAAACTGGTGGGTGATGGTGCAGCAGGGCCGGGTCCTTCTGAGGGACCGAGGGAGAATCTGCTCATGGTTCAAAGATAATCTTTGGCTGCCTGAGTCACTGCTCTGATCTCTATCCCTACGTGCACACCGTGTTTCTCCTCCATGGGCATGTCTGTCTAATCATGTCAGAGCTGGACCCACCTACTCCAGAATGACCTCATGTTAACTAATGTCTTTTGTGATGATCTCTACTTCCCGGTTATCTCACTCTTCTTTCTTTCTCTTGTGCTGGCGCCTCCTCACTTCCCTGCTTCTAAAGTATCCAAGGCTTTGGATTTGGAGTGTTTTGGCTTCCCCATGTAAACTCACTCCTCTGGTAACCTTGGCCGGTTTCATGGATTCAAATCCTCCCCAAACCTCAAGTTTATGCTTCTGACCTTGATCTTTCTGAAGTACAGGCTGATGACTAGGGCTTCCTTAGCTTCTCTACCTAGAGGCCTAACATGGCCCAATTCTGCATTCCCCCAAGTGAACTCTTGATCTCAGAGCTGCTCCTTATCCTTCCACTTGCTCAGGCCAAATATGCTGGGGTCATCTCCTCTTCTCCTCATCCCCAACAGACTTTAATTGACTCCCCTTCAGGGTGTATCTGGTGTTTGATCCCTTCTTACCAACTGGCCCATTCTACCACCACCCTGATAATGGCCATAGTCTCTGGTCTCCAGTGTCCCATAACCTGCAGTCTGTCTGAGGTTGTCACCAGAGTGATCCACATTCCACTTCAGTCTGGCCAAGCCCTCCCCTTCAGGAACCCTCCTGTGGTTCTGCTTCATGTAGGGTAAAAGCTGAAGTCCTCAGGAGGCCCTAAGAGCTCTGGGAACCACCTTGACTGTTATGGTTGATACATTGTGTCAACTTGCGAAGTCTGGAGGTTTAGCTGAGTAACTCAGGAGGAAGCTGGGGTGCTTACTTTGTACACATCCTGAACCTGTGGAAGAGGAGGGCATGGAGATTGTGGGAGAGGTTCATGATCCCTGGGTGGGGGTAGGCTGTTTATAATGTAGGGGAGAAAAGGAGGCTGCTTGCAGCCATTCCTCCCTTTTGGCTGGTTGGTTTTGCTCTGCTCTGCTATCTTGAACAGTTTGCCCTCTGCCATGTACCATTCTGCCTCAGAACCAGCCAAGTAAGGACTGAAACCTCCACAAACTGTAAGCTAAATAAACCTTTCCTTCCTTTAATTTGGGCGTGGGTATTTTGTCTCAGCAACAAGAAAAAAGTAACCAAGACATTGACCACTTCCATCTCGCCTCCCACTTCTTCCCTTCTTGCTCCTCCCACACTGGTTGCCTCTTCCTCAAACACCTCCAGCCTGAACCATTCCTTCCTGAAGCCACCTTCTGTGAGGCTCTTCTGTACTATACTTACTGCTTGCTCTATGCAACATCATAATAGAAGGCACATTCCAAGATTTTATTGGCATTTTTCTTTCTGAGTCACAAACACTGACAACTTGTAGGTGACTGGTACAGATTTGATGAATGAGTGGAGAGTTACTTGGAGCTATACAACAAAAGAAAATTGATTTGCAAAGTACAAGACACTCTTGACTAGAAATGTTGGTGTGACATTATATCATCAAATGACACTAGAACTACTGAAGTTTTATTGGACATTATCTCATGTAAATGTTGACATTTAATTTGACTTGTTAAGGGAATCAAGCATGGTTTATTCCCAAAGCACAATTCAGTGAATAACCCTTTGTTTCTTTTATAAAATATGGAATGATGGAAATGAACCCTATTGCTTAGAAGTCCTACTGTGTTTCAGAGAACAGTCAAGAGATGTTGGGAGCTCTTTGGGATGAACTGGCTGTAGATCGCAGGGCTCATTATCCCACTTCCGGCTTGGGGTTTAACTGAGCCTGTGCATGGGAGGGTCTATCAGTATCACAAGGAGCTTTAAGAGCATACCTTTAAAGTAGTTTGTTCCCCTTTCCCTTGTCAGGAAGTGAGTGTGGCTGTAAGATGAAGCTACTGGGGTGACAATTTGCACATAGGCCACAGAATGATAAGCCACAATTTAGACTGAGAGTAGTAAAAACATTTTATCTTATTTTCTTGATATAGCAGCACTGCTTAGGAAGAATGAGATGTGAAGAGGGTGTTGTTGAGTTTTATACTTATAAATTATGTCTTCAGTATGTGCAGATTATTTAAAGTTCTACATAAGTCCACATAGACATCAGGTAGCATTAACACACAAACTTTATTGACAAGACAGAAAGAGGATTGAGGCCCTTTAACTGGGCAGTTGTATTGTGCTGGCTGACTTCCTAATTTTTAACCTGACTTCGAGAAGTTCACTCGTTTTTCAGTGTATTGACTGATGTGCCTCTTTGAAATATGTTTTCTAGTATTAGTAGATTTCTCCTCTTGTTATTTTGGTTATCCTGAAAGACAAAGATGATGATCGAGTCTTTATTGCATATGTTGAGTAATGAGGTTTGCCCAAAGCTCAGGAAAACCATCATGGATTGATGAAATCATCAACATTAGAAAAATCAGCAGGAAAAATATGGAGGGAACAAGCTATTGAGAAGATAAACTGTTTACAGAATTGGCTGCTTCATAACGTTTTGATTTTCAGCATTTTACAACTACACTTTTTTAGCTACTTAACCCACTTGAATACACAGATGGGTCTCCATCACGCTACTCTGTTTTTCCAGGTTCTTTGTGTTCAGTTTTCCTGATCCTCTAAATTTGGAATTTTAGGCCCATTCTGAGAGTCTTGTCTTGTCTTGGGGTCAAGCTTTGCCTGGATTCAAGGCAGAAAAGAAAGGAGGAGGAGTGAGGGTGCTGGTCAAAGGGGGCAGATGGCAAGAGAGAGTTTTGTTGAACTACAGAGCAAAGAGGAAAGAAGAAAAAATAGACACAAGCACACAAGCTAAGAATATAGTTAATAAACTGCTTTTTTTTTCTGTTTATTGGAAATGAAAATTCGTAGCACACTTTTTTTTTTATGAGACCACTATTTTGAAGGTGGTTGAAGATAGTTTTTGGTATGTCATAAAGGAGCAAAAGTCCACCAGAATACTTTATAGGCCCATTTGAATTCAGATCTCTAAAGTTCTTTTGAAACAACCAGCAAAGGCAAACAGGAGAGCTGAGAGATGGCTGTGATTCATTTTCCCACCCTGTGACTCGCTGCTCTAAGCAGACATGAGGTTGAGATAGAAGACGCTGTTTTGAGGACTCATGCACTGATTCAGGCTTGTGTGTCAAGTTATGACACTATTTGAGTCAAAAGTTTGATTGTTTTGACACCATAAAGCAATATTAATGGAACTAAAGGATCAAAGGATTGAAATGAGCCAGTATGAGTAAGATTGGTATCTAAAAGCATCTACTTCTTGCACAGTATTAGAAAGTAAGATTAAGGTGACTACAGATAGGCTGCATGCTTAAAGAAAGCAAAAAGTTTTCTTCTTAAGTTTTTAAATCTGGAAAGATCCAACCACCTGCTATCACATATTCTAAAAAAGGGCAGAAAATAAACATCCTTGGACTCCCAACAGGTCCAAAGCACCTCTAAAAAAATCTTGTCACAGATATGTGTTAAAATTCACTCCAAGAGGCTGGGTGTCGTGGTGCCTGCTTATAATCCCAGCACTCCAGAGGCTGAGGCAGGAGGATTGCTGTGAGTCTGAGGCCAGCCTAGGATACATAGTAAGACCCTGTCTCAAAAAACAGAACAAAACAAAACCAAATAAAACTCACTCCAAGAAACACTGATACTTTACTATGCACTTAGAAAACTTTATGTAATATATGAACTTTACAAATAAGTTGAACAAGTTATTATTAGTCATTTAAATTATTTTAAGGTAATAAAATTTTGATGTCTTACTTTCTACCTTTGTTCATGGTAGCAAATTAGAATGAGAAAAATATAGTTTTATTAGGTTATTAAATTTAGAAAGATTTCCTTAAAAAGATGTCCTACTTTAAACCCCCAAATGGATAGTAACTGTTGAACAGTCTTGTTAGTGGAGGATTAGAAGTAATGAGTGAAAAGAATGCATTTTTCTTTGGGTTTGGTCTTTTGTTTTAAGAAATTAAAAGTTCAAAGTTATTAGCATTTACTCAGTTGCAGAGTTGCAAAATACTAATTGGATAATGACTATTTTATTTTCATCTAGGGTATTTTATTTCATATATGCACATTATTTCATATCATTACCTAGAGATTAACTTCACTAAAAACTTATCCATTCTTTGGTAGTGGTCTTAAGGGGCTGTAGGAAATGGAAGAACTTATGAAATTGCAAGCTGGCATCTATGCCACCCTGAACACTTCTGACCTCAGAAGCTAAGGGGCCCTGGACCTGGTTAGTACTTGGATGGGAGACTGCCTGGGAATACCAGGCCCTGTAGGAAATTACCAGCTGGTGGCTAATACTGGGAGATTTTATTTATGCATATACAGATATATGTGTGTGTGTATATCTGAGAAATATCTCAGACTGGATCAGTAGATGACTATAAGTACAAAAATATGAAAATTACCCCAAACCAAAATTAAGGAGGGAAATTATAAAGGTAAGAGTGGAGATCAATGAAACTGAGACTTAAAAAATAGTAAAAGAAAAATATTAAAGAACTAAAGAGCTAGTTCTTTGAAAGAATAAATAAAATGGATAAGCCCCTAGCTAGACTTACTGAAAGAAAGAGAGAAAAGACCAGCATCAGTGCAATTAGAAATGAAAAAGGTGAAATCACAATAGACACCATGGAAATCCAGAAGATAGTAACTACTTTGAAAAATTATATTCCAACAAATTAACAAATTTTGAAGAATTTGCAGATTTCTAGACACATACAAATAACCAACACTAACTGAAGAAGACATGGATATTCTTCACAACCTAGTAACAAGCACAGAAATTGACACGTTAATAAGGAATCTACCAGCTAGAAAAGCCCAGGGTCTGGTAGATGTGCTGCTGAATTCTACAGAACTTTTAAGGATGTTACATACCACCAATACTTCTGAAGATCTTCAAAGAAACGGAAAGGGATGAAATGCTCCCAAGCTCATTTATGGAAGCCAGCATCACCTTGATCCCCAAACTGTATAAAGCATCAACTATAAAAGAAAACTACAGGCCAATCTCCTTAATGAACATAGATGCAAAAGCAGCAAGATATTAGCAAATCGAATGCAGCACATTATCGTGCATCATAATCAAGTGAGTTTTATCTTAGAGATGCAAAGGCAGTTCAACTTATGTAAGTTGATAAATGTGCTGAATCACATAAACAGAAGTAAGGTCAAAAGCCATATGATCATATTAATAGATGTAAAAAAGGTTTTTGACAAAATCCAACATCCCTCCATGATAAAAACCTTGAAGAAAATAGATATAGGGGGACCATGCCTAAATATGATAAAACTTGCATATGACAAACCAATTGCTAGCATCATACCAAATGGGGAAAACCTGAAAACATTCCCTCTAAAATACACAAGGCAATGCAAAGGAGCAAGCCAAGGATGGCCACAATCCCCTCCTCTGTTCAATATAGTACTTGAAACAGTATCCAGAGCAATTAGGTGATAGAAAAATAAAAGGGATGTGTATAGGAAGGGAAGAACTCAAATTATCGTCACATGCATACAACATGACCCTCTACGCAGAAGACCTAAAGAACTCCACCACAAACCTCTTAGAAATAACAATGAACTTCAGCAATGTAGCAGGATAGAAGATCAACACACACACACACATCACCAGCAGCATTTGTGTACACCAACAACGAATGGGATGAGAACGAAATTAGGAAAATGACGCCATTCACACAGAAAACTGAAACACATAGGAAGTAACCTAACCAAGGAAGTGAAAGATCTCCACAAAGAAAACTACAATATTCTGAAAAAGGAGATTAAAGTAGACATCAGAAAATGGAAAGATGTCCCCTGCTCCTGGACCGGCAATATTGTCAAAATGGCCACAGTCTCAAAATTGTTATACAAATTCAATACAGTTCCAATCAAAATAGTAACAGCATACATTACAGGTCTAGAAAAAATAATCCTAAAATTTGTATGAAACCAGAAGAGCAAAAGCAATTTTGAGCATCGAGACCAAAGCCAGAGGCATAACAATACCTGCTGACCTCATGTAATACTACACAGCAATAGTGATAAAAAGGCATGGTACGGGAACAGAAGCGGAATTATGGATCCTCGGAACAGAACTGATGTTACAGAAACTTACCCACATACATTCACTGTTTGATTTTTCACAGAGGGGCCAGAAGCCTGTGTTGGAGGAAAGACAGCCTATTCAACAAGTGGTGCTGGGAAACCTGGTGATCTGTTTGCAGAACATTGAAATTGTACCCTTATTTTTTTTTTTACCATATACTGTTAAAATCAAAATAGATCAAAGATTTAAACATTAAAATAGACACATTAGACCTACAGAAAGATAAAATAGATAAAACCCTTGAAGACATAGGTGTAGGAAAGTATTTTCTAAAGAGAATCTCATTTGCAAAAGCAATAACAGCAAAAATCAACAAATGGGAGTGTATCAGTACTGTGAAGAGACAAGTTTTTCCGGGTACTCCTCAGGCAGAGGACTAATATCTAGCACATACAAAGAACTGAAAAAAATTAAGCCATCTTAATTTAAAGATCCAGTTAACAAATGAGTAAGATAAGTGAACAGACATTTCACTGAGAAAGAAATTCTAATGGTCAACAAACATATAAAAGCATGCTTAACAACTCTAGCCATCAAAGAAATGCAAATGAAAACAACACTAAGATTCCATCTTATACTAGACAGAATTGCAAAAAAAGTCAAAGAATAAGAAATACTAGTGAGGCTGTTGTGAAAAAGGAACCCTCCTTCATTGCTTGTGGAAAAGTAAACTAGTAAAACCACTATGGAAATCAGCATGGAGATTTCTCAAAGAACTGAAATTAGAAATTCCATATGACCCAGCTAAGTATTTCCTCCCTTAGAGCTTAAGGCATTATACTATAGTGGTAGATGCATGCCAGTGTTTGTAGTAGCACAATTCATAATAGCTAAATCCTGGAAATAGCCTGTATGCCCATTGGTAGATAAAGAATATGTGGTATCTAATGGAATACTCTTCAGCTATAAAGAAGGATAAACCTAGGGCTTTTATATGTAAATGGATGAAACTTGAGACCATATTCATAAGTGAAATAAATCAGACTTACCTGTATAAACATCGTATCGTCTCCCTAGTGTAAGAAACTGAAAGAGTAAATAAAATCTGAAAGGTACAATAGATACTGTGAAAGGGGAAGAAGCTCTTCAAAAGGAAAGAACAACTGGGATGGGGGAAAGGAGAAAAGAAGGAAGGGAAAAGAAAAAAATATGTATATAAACACACACACACACACAAATAGCTAAGATAATTATACTACTAATTTCTATTAGTTCATTGATTTTATTTTTTATTTTTTGGTACCAGGAACTCAGGACCTTGCACTTGCCAGGAAGGCGCTTGTGCTGCTGAGCTGTATCTCTGACCCTTATTAGTTCATTTAAAAGAACAATTTGTGCTTATATTGTTTGATCAATTTTTCACGCCTGTACCTTATAATCTGAGCAACTACTTTGAAAATAACAATACAGATTATGTTAACCATTGTTAATTTCCTATTACATTGTTTTCCAATTCTGTATCATTGTTTTTATTGTTTTTTCTCTTTAAAATAAAAAAAAAGAAAATGTGATATCTATTAGTATAATGGAATTCGACTCTGCTATAAATGACAAATTTGAGACATTTGTAGGAAAATGGATGTATCTGGAAAATATAATTTTGAGTGAAATAAATCAGACACAACCTTAAATGTCATATGGTAGCTCTCATTTGAGTGGGGCAAAGTACAAAGAAAATAATGACAGATAGACATTGTCTTAGTTACTTTTCTCATTGCTGAGACAAAATATCTGACGCCCAAATTTTAAAAAGGGAAGGTTTATGTAGCTCACAGTTCATAGAGGTTTCAGTTTATAGTGGGCTGACTTCAAGGCAGGGTGGCATGGCATACAGGCATTTTAGAGGTAAAACCATATATGGGAGGCAGAAGACAGAAAAATCAAGCAAGCAACGGCAGCTTATTTCTGCCCTTTTTATATTCTATCTATGCTACCTGGCTTACGGCAGATGCCAAAAAAATCAGTGGACTGATTTAGTAATCACACAAGCCTAATCCTAGCATCACATGCTCTAGATCCAGCCACTTCTGAAAAAGCCCCATATGAGGTTTAGAGTGCTGTTGGGAGTGTGTTAAAACAAGCCATAATAAAAGGGAACAAGGAGATGGATCTCTTGCAACAGGGAAGGGGTCTGAGGGAAGAAGCACAAGGGCTGAGGTGCTGATAAAGGGGAAATAAAGAAATAAGTAGAAAAAAACGTGCCATATACAGGAACCTAATAGCCTCAATGAATATAAACATTATGTGCCATAACAAGCTAAAATTAATAGTATCAATAATATCAACAAGAATGAAAAATGGGATAAGGGAACTTGAGAGGGGAAGGGAGGGAAGGAGAAGGGCATCTAAAAAAAGAAGCAAGCTGTGGTATGTATATGTACTAATAATATAAAAATTTTTTTAAATGATTGGGTTTGGTTATGCATGCCTATAAGCCTATCACTTGGGAGGCTGAGACCACTTTGCAAGTTTGAGACCAGCTTGGGCTATGTAGTGAACTCAAAGCCAACATGAACTACATAGTAAGACCCTGTCTCAAACACAAAATTAAGAAAAGAAATAAATTAATTTGGTGTTGGTGTTGAGTCCCCCATGAGGATGACAGCGTATTTTAATGTCACTGCATTTAGTCTGGTTTTAATCCTTGTGCTCTGGCAGACTGAGGAAAGAGGATAAAAAGATTAAGTCCAGCTTGGGGAATTTGACAATTTAATGAGATCTTGTGTCAAAATAAAAAGTTAAAAAAAGACTAGGAATGGAACTCAGTACCACAAAAACAAACCAATAAATATCCAAATTTGTGTGTGTTTGAGCATATTATTAGACCAAAATACATACATACTTGAAAAGTTACAAAGCCATAATTATTAAAAAAATTTTTACCCCAGATTCTGACAACAGCAACAAAACATTGTGTGGCTAAATTTATTAGATTAAACGTGTTGCTAAAATCAAATTCTGTATACATACAATTTTCCTGCTGAGATGACCAAGTTATAAAGCACTAAAAATCAACAGAATTAAGAACTAAGCTCTCTGTGCACACCTCTAATTCCAGAATTCTGGAAGCTGAGGAAGGAGGATCACCATGAATTTAAGGTCAGCCTGGGCTAGCTAGTGAGTTCTAGACCAGCCTGAACTGTATAGTGAGACCGAATTGAGCTGTGTCTTGAGCTGTGCAAAAGGAAATGACACTATAAGTAGGCTAGGTTCTTAATGGGCAGTGATGTAGTAATATTAAAAGTTGGAAGAAACAATGGAGAAGCTCTTTTATAAATAGGAAATTGAGGTGCAAAGTGATTACTGAACTTGCCTGAGGTCACATGACTTAGCAGCGGCAGAGCCAGACTTGCACCTGACCCTGGATTCCAGGACAAAGGGCCTTTATGATGCCAAGGCAATGCCAGCACCAGGCCGCCCTTTGCCAAGGGTGTATTTAGACATGACTCTTTGTTTACTAGCTGCCAAGGAATTTTCACAGCAGTCTATGAGTGGAGATCAGAATCATGTGATTAAATGTTTAACAAAGTGGTGTTGAATGACTGAAAGCCTTAGATAAATATTGACTTTCAGTATTTCTTTTTGGAGTTCAAAGTCCCTATCAGTTTTTTAAGTGTTTTTCTTACGAATATGCATACACATATAACAAGTAGAATTATAATTCTTTATTATTAGTATTTTATTATTTGTGTTACTGGAGACTGAACCCAGGCCTTCCCAAGGAGCTATATACTCAACCCTTATTTTTTTATTTTGAGACAAAGTCTCATGAAGTCTGTAAATTGCTCAGGCTGGACTCAAACTTGTGACTCCCCTATCTCAGCCTTCCACAGTGCTGGGATTACAGGTGTGTGCCACCACACCTGACTTAAAATTATCTTTTTAACTTAAAAAGTCTTGGTAACATCTGTTGAGATAATTCATGCTGGGAAACCAGTGCTCTCATAGGAAAATTACCAGGTACAGAACCTTGTCGTGTGTTAATCCTAGTGGAAGTTGTGTGGCTGTCTAGTCAGTAAAATAGGGAGGTCACAGTCATCACTATTTCCACAAAATGCTCAGAGGATAAGTGAACTTATCCTTTCTTTTATAAGGGAGTCAGAGAATTAAAGTTTAGACAATAATTTCTTTAATTTATAGTGTTGACGACAGCAAGTTTTCTCGTAATTATGAGTCAATGATTCTCAGGAATTCCTTTTCACATTCTTTAACATTTTAAACCTTTTACTGATTAAATCTTAAATTCAGGAGACTCTGAGAAGTTACCACTCGATTTCTCAGTTCAGATTTCTTCTCCCCTTCTTTGAAGATCTCAAGGAATGCTAAAAATGAATTCATTTCTGTACAAGATGATTTATTCCACAACTGAATGGCCCCAACATAGAAAAATGTGTATCTTATTGAACAAAACTTTTAGCATCATTTTAAACTATAGTCCTAGTTTTTTGTTGAAATTGGATTTAATTGATTCTTAAAATATTTGAATTCAACTACTATCTTTCTCCTGAATTTTTGATATCATGGGGAAAAAAGAATATAATTTCTCTGAGTGGCTACTAAGCAGTACTGAAAGCTTTTGCCTACGTTTACACTTAAAATTCAACATAAGACTGTACCACATAGCTTTCCTTCCTGTATTGATAAGAATAGTAAAATGGTTAAAACCACAAGCTCTGGAGTTAGACCTGCATTTATCTACCCTTACAAACGTTATAACTTGCAAAGTTTACTTAGTTACTCTAAAACTTTGGCTTCTTCATTTGTGAATTATAATAGTTATAATTCTAATTATGATACAGTTGTTAGGAAGTTAAAGATATTATATAGTTGAAAGTATAATGCACAATAACCCTTCAATAAATGTCAGCCATTGGTGTTATTAATATCTTTACTCTTTGGCCTAAACATGTTTTTGTTACTTTTATCATTGCTGAAACAAAATACTCAAAACCCAAAGTCAGAGGAGGAAAGGTTTATTTTGGTTCAATTCGTAGAGATTTCAGTCCATAGTCAGCTGGCTCCAAGGCAGGGGTCTCATGCCAGAGGAGCATTGCAGAGGAGAAACAGTTCTTGACAGGCTGGCAGAAGGCAGCAGAGCAGTGAAGTGGCAAGACACTAGCAGAAAGCAGCGAGCAGCTACAACAGCAGCCCTCTTTTGGTCCCTTACATTCTATTCAGGCTACCCACCATGGCAGGTGGCACTCACAGCCAGAGTAAGGCACCCTTAATCCTAGTATTGCACCATGAATGAATCCCAGCATCACATCCTTAGTTCCAGTATCACACACTCTCAATCTAGCCAATTCTGAAAAGCTCCACCTATGACCACATGAAGCTTTGGAAGGGGACACCTAGACACAAGCCATAACAACATAGATCTCACATTTATGCCAAATAACTTGCATTTTCTTTGTTTTGTACTTGGTAACAATTTTTTTTATTTTAAAGACAAAAGAATGGAAACGTATCAACAACCAATCAGACATAAACCAGAATAACTCAATAATTAATAACCAATAGAGGAAATACATAATTACAGAGAAGATAGTAGGGAATTAACAATGGTTGCTGTATTACATAATGTTATCTTGAAGTTGGTTACTGAGTTATACAACTAAAGGCATGTACAGTTGATCAATCAGTTTTCTCTGCCCTCATCTCTGTTGTTCCCTGTTATGGTTTATACATTGTGTCAACTTGGGGAATCTAGAGGTTTAGCTGAGTGACTCAGGAGGAAGCTGGGGTGCTTACTTTGTAAACATCCTGAGCCTGTGGAAGAGGAGGGCATGGAGATTGTGGGAGAAGTTCACGACCCCTGGGTGGGGGCAGGCTGTTTACAGTGTAGGGGAGAAAAGGAGGCTGCTTGCAGCCATTCCTCCCTTTTTGCTTGTTGCTTTTGCTGTGCCCTGCTGCCATGAACAGTTTGCCCTCTGCCATGTGCCACTCTGCCTCTGAACCAGTCAAGTGTGGATTGAGACCTCAATGAACTGTAAGCTAAATAAACCTTTCCTTCATTTTGGGTATTGGGTATTTTGTCTCAGCAACGAGAAAAAAGTAACCAAGACAGAATTTGGTACCAGTGGAGTGGGGTTGTTTCTGTGACTATAACTAACCATGTGGTTCAAGAGCCTTTGGAAATTGCTTGTGGAAAGAGTTTGGAAAGGTTAGGAGATATCTGGTCAGAGCTTGGAAGACCAGAAGGCTGATAGAAATCCTGCTGGTAAAGACCATGTTCGGGAGGTTTCTGTTGGGAAGGACTGCATTGGTTATGGACTCCAGATGATGTATATGATGGCTTGGCAGAAAGTTTGTCTGAATTCTGCTCATGTCCAGAGACTTTTCCTAAGACTGAGATTAAGGGTGGCAGTGAACTGATTAATCTGGCAAAAGAAATTTCAAGTCAATCGAATGTTGGGGAAGTGGCATGGCTATTGTTGGGGCTTTTAGTCAGATTTATATTGACAGTCAAGAGCTAATAGCCCAGCAGGATGATTTAAAATGTGAGTTTGGCCAGAAAGGAAGCTCCAGTGAAGCTCCAGTAAAGCTGTAAAGACTATAAAGATAAGGCTGAGGAGATCTCTGTTGCTATGAAGGAACAAGAGAATGGAAAAGAAGGCCTGAGGGCATCACAAGCAGCAAGTCTCCACCCTTTGCAGCCTGAAAACTGCAAGTGTGAAAGACCTTGCCTTGAGAATGAAGCCAGAGTGTCATGTTCTAGAATGGTGGCGGCGGCCGCACCAGGTTCCAGAATGGAGGCAGCATACAAAATTTGTTCCTCAGCATTGGATTCAGTGTGCCCAGCAATCCAGGCATGCGAACCCTATGGCTAAGAGAGAGGAAAGTTTGGCTACTGCTCCAGGTAGCAGCAGGCCTTGGCATCATCCATGTAGCCCTGGCTTTAGGTGCATGGAGAATGCAAGAGTTCTGAGATGAAAGAGGCTTCCACCCAGATTTCAGAAAGCCTGGGAGGCCAGGCAGTGTGCCCCAGAGAGGGCAGTATGTGAGGCTGTGAGTGAAGCAAAAGGTGCACTGGAGACCTCAGAAGTTTAGAAATGACAGGACCGTGGATCATCTAAGGAAAGCTGCAAAAAGGCAGCAAAGTGAGCCTAAGAGAGAAGTCGTGGGAGCTGTAGCCACCAGAAGCGCCATAGGGGTGGACTCATGCAAGCTCTTTGGAGCTCACAATGTATAACATGTTGCTTCAGATGCTGGATGTGGAATTAAAAGACACAATGTTAGCCCTGTTGGATTTTGGACTTGCTTTGGTCCCAATGCTCTATAGTCCCCTGTTGGTGCTTTTTGGAATGGTAATGTTTACTTTGTGCCTTTAAATGTTGGAAGTGTTTAATTTTGTACAGGGGCAAAATGTTATGGTTTTAATTTAATATAATGTCTTTGTATATGGAAACTGGTTTAAAGAACTGTGTCTGGTTGCCAAGTTGACAAGGGGTGGATTGTTATGGTTTATACATTGTGTCAACTTGGGAAGTCCAGAGGTTTGGCAGAGTGACTCAGCAGGAAGCTAAGGTGCTTACTTTGTACACATCCTAAGGCTGTGGAAGAGGAGAGCATGGAGACTGTGTGAGAGCTACATGCCGCCTGGGTGGGGGTAGGCTGTTTACAGTGTAAGGGAAGGAAAGAGGCTGCTTGCAACCAGTCCTCCCTTTTTGCTTGTTGCTTTTGCTGTGCTTTGCTGCCATGAACAGTTTGCCCTCTGCCATGTGCCACTCTGCCTCTGAACCAGTCAAGTATGGATTGAGACCTCAATGAACTGTAAGCTAAATAAACCTTTCCTTCCTTCATTTTGGGTGTTGGGTAGTTTGTCTCAGCAATGAGAAAAAAGTAACCAAGACATTCCCCCACCCAACCAGTCATCTTACCTCTGATAATAACTGTACTTTTTAGTTTATTTACTCCCTTGGGCGCTCACATTGAGAAGACACATGGCTGCTTTGCATTATGTTGTAACAAACATGGGTGCACACAAATTACTATGGCACTAGGTGGAAAAGCACCCATCCTCAAAGACAGTAGATAAGTAAGGACCGAGGCACACTATGGTTAGTACCCCATTGACAAGCCCTCAAGGCCCTTAGGGGTCCAGCTGAGTCTGCGGGGTCACCCCCATGAACTGCCAGGCTCTGCCTTGATGTGACACACCCGGGGGCCCGGTTGAGCCAGCCAGGTCACCCTCACATACCTCCAGGCTCTGCCTTGACAAAGCGCTCCCAGGGGCCTGACAAGGTGCTCCTGGGGGCCCAGTCAAGTATGCGGGGTCGCCCCTGTAGACTGCCAGTCTCCACCCCATTGCTGCACACCTGGGGGCCTGGTCTAGGTCCTCAGGGTTTTCATTTAGCCCGTGGGGAAGCCCCCTCCCCTCTAAAGCTGCTGAGCTCTCTGTCAAGGCCCTTGGGGTCCCCGCTTAGGCCATCAGTGTCTGCCTGCAGGCCGCCTATGAGTCTTCGGAGGCTGTTCCCGACCAGCTAGTAGACCGGGTCTGCACACTACTTCCAGGTTTTCGCCTCCTCCCACCTCTCTATCTGTGGTGCTGCTTCTCCCTGCCCCTTACACAGCTGGGCATTAGGCACAGTTACGATGCTGGGCACAAGTGGCGTGAGGTGTCCCCCACTTGTGTTCACTGAGCTAGACTAGGGTGTGTACTAAGTTTAGTTTTTAGTTCTTGGAGACAATTGGAGGAGTTTCTTGGGTCTTCTGTGTAGAGTATAGTGTCATCTCCCAGACTCTAAGACTGCTACTTTTTGTATAATTTGTTGCTATGGGTTCATACAAGGTTCATATATGCAAACAGTATGAAGTCTCTCTTGGTGCTCATATTAGTAGTTTAGAGGGGGTTGTGAAGCCTGTGGACTCAGCCTGTTGCTGTTGGGAACATGTGTTAGGCTCAGGGGGTGCCAAGTCTCAGGGTGCTTCACAGAGGGAGTTCAGGGTGAGAGCTGAAGCCTGATAACTTAACTTGTGCTTCCTGCTTGGTGTTGGAGTGAGCAGGGTGTGAGGCCTTCTGTTCCACCTCTATCTGCACCTCTCTCTTACTGTTCTGCTCCAGTTCCCATTTGTTCATTGGCTGGATTCCTGGGAATTGCTGTGGCCCTAGGGTCACTGCTGCTGCTCTCTGCTGGTAGTTACTCTCAGGGGAGAGGCAGAAGACCACAGCCTCAGGGCAGGCACAGAGCTGGGTGTGGCAGGCTGAGTACTGGTTGCTTTGTCACCACCTTGCCTCAGGGTGCTGATTATTTTATTTTATTTTTTAAAGATAAAAGAATATAAACACAAGTAACACAAAAACAATAAGGAAATACACAAATTATGAGGAAGATAGTAGGGGATTGACAATGAATGTTGTTTTACATAATATCATCTTCGTATTTGTTACTCAGTTATGTCAAAAACAATGAAGGAAATGCACAATTATACAGAAGATAGCAGGGGATTGACTATGGCTGTTGTATTACATAATGTCATCTTCGCATTTCTTACTCAGTTATAAATCAGTATAATGCATAAACGATAAAGGAAACAGAATTATAGAGCAGATATTGGGGAATTAAAAATGGATGCTGTATTACAAAGTGATGTCTTCACTATTGTTATGCAGTTATACAAATGACGGCACGTTTGATTAATCAAACAGTTTTCTCCACCCTCATCTCCATTGTCCTCCCATCCAATCATCTTCACTTTGACAATAACTGTACATTTTGGTTTATTTACTCCCTTGGGCTCTCACATTGGGAAGACACATGGCTGCTTGAAATTATGCTGTAACAAACATGGGTGCACTCAAATTACTATGGCACTAGGTGGAAAAGCACCCATCCTTAAAGACAGTACATAGGCAGGGAAGCAAATACACTATGGTTATACCTGATTGATAAGCCCTCGAGGCCCTTGGGGGTCTAGTCCATTCCATGGGTCACACCATGGACCACTGGGCCCCACCTCAATGAGGCGCTCCTGGGGACCCAGACCAGTTCACAGGGTTGCCCCTGCAGACCACTGGGTTCTGCCCAAACAAGGTGCTCCCAGGGGCCTGGTTGAGTAATTGGGGTCACCCTTGAGCACTGTTGGGCTCAGCCCCAGCGAGGCACTCCTGGGGACCCAATCCAGTCCATGAGGTTGCCTCCACAGAGTGCTGGATTCCATCCCAACGAGGCGTTTCTGGGAGCCCAGTCAAGTTCTTGGGGTTGCCCCTGAAGACTGCTGGCCTCCACCAAAGAGAGGTGCTCCCAGGGACTCAAAGCAGTCTGTGGGGTTGCCCCCACATACTGCTAGGTTCCGCCCCAATGAGGCACTCCCAGAGGCCCAGTCAAGTCGGGCTCTGCTTGGGGTGCCGATTAGAACGGGTCATTGAGGAGTGGGCAAATTGCTTTAGTGGCTGTTGAACCTTGTCATCGTCATGGTGGGTTCAACAACACCTCCCAACTGCCACTGCTTCCTTTCTGGGCTGCACTTTCTCTGCCCAATTTTGGCCCAGATCTTGGAATTCCGCTCTCCTCTGGCTAAGCCAGGAGGCTCCCAAATGCGTGGGCTCCCGAAGGTGAAGCTGTGAGTATAGGAATGAGGAAGCAGGCCAAGGGTGTGTGTGGGTGGTGACTCTCTCTTTCTCCTCCTCCTCTTCCCCTAACTGTGCCATGGTGGCCACCCAAGCTCTTCCTCCAGGAGGGAACTTGTTTGCTCTTTCTGAGGGCTTCAATTCTTATTTTAAATCCTTCGATGCTGGCACAAGTGTCCTGAATTCTCTCCCACCCATGCTCACTGAGGTAGTCCAGGGTATGTACTAAGTTTAGTTATTACTTTTAGGAGACAATTGGAGGTGTTTCTCGGGTCTTCTGTGTAGAGTATGTTGTCATCTCTCGATCTCCACTTTTTGTATAACTTGTCTCTGGATTCATGTTTGCAAGTGGTATGAAGTCCCTCTTGGTGCTCATAGTAGTAGCAAGCCTCTGCCTTCCAGCTCGTCATTGACCTGGCCACGCTCTCTGATTTGTGGCTGTTGCTCCTCTTTGGGGTTATGTGCCGGGGATCTCAGGGGGCTGGTGCTGGGGTCGGTGGCTGTGGGAGCTCGGGACCCTGGGGTGGGGGTGGGACTGTGGGGCTGGTGGTGGCATCGTGCAACCTGCAGCAGCACCGTATGGTGCACGCTGCCTGAGGTTGCCTCCATGTTGCGGGTTTCCAGTTCCTGGTGGCAGTGGTGAGCATGGGGCTCAAGTCCAAACAGGGAGGTGCTGTGGAGCCTCCAGGTAGATGGATGCATTGAGAGACTGAGCAGAGGGCAAGGAGAGGGCAGCTGTGGAGGATGAGATGCGCAGGGTGGGGCAGCGTGGGGTAGCGCCTGGGGATGTCCGAGCACAGCATGGCTGGTGTGGCTAGTAGAAGAGGCCAGACAGTGCTGTCACAGCCTGCTCCACCCTTGGGGTCAGCGCTCTGAGCCTGTGTCTGTACAGCACTTCCTAACTGCTGCTGCTCCCTCTGTGGGCTACACTCCCTCCATTCTGGTTTTAGCCCAGCCCTCAGAACCTTAACTCTCCTCTGGCCAAGGCAGGAGGCCCCTGTGAGCACAGGCCTCTGAAGCTGAAGCTGCAAGCACAGGAAAGAGGGAGCAGGCCAAGGGTGTGCATGGAGTGGTGACTCCCACTTTCTCCTCCTCCCCTTCCTCCATCTGTGCCATGATGGCTGCCTGAGCCACTGGAAGGGGTCCAGTTTGCTCTTTCTGATGACCTTAATTCTCATGTCAAATCCTTCCTGGACCAGGGGACCTACTTCTGTCCTTCTTGTCCTTCTCATGTTGCTATAATCCACTGTTTGGGTGGCAATCCTCTAAGAGGACCTTTCTCTGCTGCTTACCTGGTCACTATCTTCCTGGAAGTCCTGAGGAAACATTTTTGAATTGTCTATTTGTGTATTAGCTTTCTATTTCTACTTTTACATCTACATATTCATAAATATACATTCTACAATCTTCATGTCTTCTTTCGACAAAATTATTGAACAGAAATAAGGTTACCATGAATTCTTGTTGTTACTCTTTAGGGTTGAAGCTTAGTCTTTGAAAAGAATTTTTGAGTGACATCAGTTGCCTGTGAGACAAACTACTCAGTCATCTTGCTGTTCTCTGGGGCTCATTCCTCCATGTGAACAGCAGAAAGTGTGCTTCATGAGATTGGCAAATGCTATGCTAAAACCAAGACAGGTAACCAAATCTATGCAAAGTAATGAGACTAGTTGGTGTGACTTGTTCTTAATGACTTTATACTCATTGCTGGTCAGTATTTTCTTACTATGTCTTGCTTACAGATCATCCATTCAACAATTTTGCTTAAGATCTGCATGAGGCTGACAAGTCTACATATGAAACTTACTCCTTTGTCCTTTGGGGGAGTAGAGACATTTTCTAGTTACCAGGCTCTTTCATTCTCCTTAATTCTTATCAGTAGTTCTTTGATGTCAGTGGCAAACTCTTATTACTCTGGGATAGAATCTGTATTAACTGATGTTTTATCCACATTTGGAATGGGTTAGTATTCCCTTACTATACCTTTTCTTCTTGTAGGCTTTGAGTCTGTCTTCATAATATTTGCTTCACAATTGCTGGTCATTCTGTCTGAGAGAGAATATGGAAGGAGGGCAGAAAAGCAAATAGTTCTTTGGTTCAGCTATAATTTGTTCAGGTTTTGTTGTCTGAGACAAAGCATAGCTACTCTTTCTCTAAGCTTGTCCTGGCTTACAGAGATGGAAAGGAAAGTAACTTTTTAAAAATATTTAATGTTTACTTCATGCCCCAGTTTATTTTGAGATTTTATGTCCTCCTAAAACTCTAAACAGTTCTGTCTTTCTTTTTTGGCATCCATGGCTGTCACCACACCATCTTTCTTAAATCAGAGAGAATCCTCTGAGACCTAGCACCCTCAACTGAATGCTCCCAAGTCCAGACCCAAAGCTTCTTTCCCTTCCTGTTGAGAGCTGTGTGCTCCTAGGCCACCTCTCTGTTTATTTTTTCATTCCAACCTCAGGAACTCATTTATGGTCAAGTATGAGAGATTATTTATCCCTATCCCATTTCCTTTCCTGGTAACATGTCTTTTTTCCTCAAAAGGATCATTTTTTAAACTGCACAAGTATTTCTGTGTTTGGAGTTCACATTTCTCTTACCACCACATTCCCATGGGCACAATCTTTTATCTTTTTCAAAGCTTCCTTTCTGAAGACCTGACCATTGCCTTTTTCACTACTGTAAAACCATCAAGGCCACTGTATCCCAGAGTTTCCTTGTTTCTGCAATTTTAACTTCCCACTCTTGGTTAAAGTGTAATCCAGGATCAAAGTCTCCCAAATGTATTAGTTTACCTTCTAAGCGAGGGTTGTTAGTAACACAAACCAGTTGTTCTGCTGTGTACCAAACGGAATATATGGCCTCAAAATGTATGTGCACCTGGAATCTGTGGATGTGACCATCTCTGGAAATAAGTTTTTGCATTTGTAATTAATTTAAAAGGACATAATAGTACATAAGGATGGACTTTAAGTTCAATATGGCTAATATCCTCTTAAGAAGAGGGGAATTTAGACACAGGGACGGACACACACACACACACACACACACACACACACACACACACACAGAGGTAGAATACTGTGAAGATGGTTAGACGGAGGAATCGCCCACTGGAAGCTAGGAAGAGGCTGGGAAGAGACAAGGAAGAATTCTCTCTGGAGTATTCACAAGGAGCACAACACTGCCAGCATCTTCACTTCAGACTTCTGGCTACCAGATCTGGAAACAGCAGGTTTCTGTTGTGTTAAAACACAGAGTTTATGGTAATTTAGGAAACTAACACATGCCGCTAAGAACGTAAGACTACTGTCAGATTCCAGATAGCCAGTTCAGTAACTGTTTTGCTACATGTGTTAGAAGAGAGGTGGCAAGAAAAAAACTTTAGAATTGGAGGACCCCAAGCATGGATCTATCACTTTGGATGATTTGAGGCATGGTCAGTTAATCACTCATAACTTCCATAAAATGGTGATAACACATTATGCATTGGAGAGAGTTACTGTGGAGTGAAAGCTCATATGACAAAGTACACTTTAAATTATAAAACCCACAAACACTATTCAGTGCTCATTGACCTAACCTCCACTACCTGGCGGCTAGCAGTACTATACCCCTTATTTCTTCCTTGTATATATCCTCTCTGATGTGCTTCCACACTTGGATTTTTAATTTCCACAGGAATGTATGCATCCTTGTGGTGCAGTTTTCCCACCTTGACGTTTCAGTGTACAATTTCCATTTTGAAAAAGGAATACAGACTTGTATTGCTGTATTTAAGGCATGCATCTCATCACTATATTTCAGTGATTCAGAAACAGGGTTTACTACTCCGTATCTTAAAATCTTAAAGGTATGCTTGCTGAGTGCATTGACATATACACATTTGAGTGCTACAAGACTTTTTAATTTTGGAGTATAATTTTTTTCCTGTGAATTAAAAGCTTCTATGCCATGGGATCTTTGTATTCCTTTTCAGTGTCTGGGTTTAAGTAGTTTATGTCTTAATTTTTTTCCTGAGATTTGATCTCTTGATGCCTCTACTCTAAATCTTTTCTCCTCCAGTGAACACAGCCTTCTTCAGATTCTCTTCCTGACAACTTTCCATTATTAATTCATGCAATTTTGTTGCCAGAGAGACATTACTTCTGAGTTAAAGTATCATCCTATGATTTGAAAAAACATTTTTCTCACAGTCTTGCAAATAAAAGCAGATTTAAGGACAGCATAATGGTGTTTTCTCCACTTCAAATACCTGAGGGGCTGTCATGTGAAAAAGAGATTAGACTTGCTTTCCTGCCTTGTGATGAGGGAGGAGTCTTCAGTGCCTCCTTATCAGTCAGTTGCTGCCTGTGAGCTTCCCAGCATGGGTGTGCTTCTGGGATGGGGTGGAAGGACCCATCAACAGGCCAGGCTGTTCTGCAGAAGGCAATTCTTAGGCAAAGGCTACAGCTGAGAGCTGCCAGCAGCCAACACTCAGGGCAGCTGGAGGAGGGAGGTTTTAGCCAGGTAAATGGGATCTGGGTAGGACACCAAGGGCCTCTACAATAAGATGGTTGGCCATATTCCAGCATAGATATGTACAAAGGAATCAGAGGATCCTTCTTCTAGATTTAGTCTTGCTACTGAGAAGTAAGTTTTTGATCATCCATTTCTAAATATTCTGTAAAAGGAGGGTTTGGGAAATTGTGATAATTAAAGTCAGTTTATTTATAAAATCTTATTCCACGGTGGCATGTTGTAGTAGAGTAGTTCTTGGCATATAGGCTGAAGACTCTAGATGTGGGCTTGGTGAAAGGAGAAAGACATTGGCTGCTACCATAGTTTTCTGATATCCTATGTACCTCAAGCATCCTGTTCACATTACTAAAGTCATTTAGACATTATTTTCACCTACAATTACTATTCTGCATATATGTGATAAGTAAAATAGATTTTCACTTTCAAAGCATTATGAAATTCATAGTGGTTGTTTTGCATTAAATGTTCTCTCCATCATTAGATTTGAGAGGACAGTCTTTAGTCTTCAGGGAGGGAAAGAATCCTTCAAAATCATATAACAAAATCATATAACAAAAAGGGAGGGTACACATAACAGTGAGTGGGGCTATGACCTAAAGAATGTCTAGTAATTCATGTGCACTCAGCCAAGTTATGTAGATTTTTATCAACTTGAGGCATGTTCATTTAGGTATATGAGCATTTGGCAATTAATCATGGAATAATAGCAAATGAAATCCCTCTCTGAAGAGTGGGCTGGCATTTGAGAGCTGAGGGCTTACCGTACATTGTCTGGTTTTCTTTAATTGATGAGGAAGGTAAGTCCCAAAGTCATGCTGAGAAGGCACACACCACTGTCCCCTGACTCCCAGATCAATTATTATTTCCATTATGCTGCCAAAACAAATAATGATTCGAATTGTGAAAAATTACAAGTAATTGTTCAGAACCATATGTGCTCAGTTAAAAGTAAGATAAACTGATGACATTTGGTGTCTTTAATAGCAGGGGATCCTTTTTATATGCATCCCTGGTGCCCAATTTTCATATTATGATTATCTTACTATGGGTCCTCCTCTTTCTTTAGAGTTGTCTTTGTAACTAATTCCCTTTTTCCTTCCATGTTTCAACAAATCCATTTACCTCTACTGCCTAGCAAAGATATAAAACATATATACTTTCATTTTTTAACCTTTTTCAAATAAAGATAATTTCTCCCCAAAGGTATTACAGTATTTAAGAACAAAATAAGTATTGTGGTATGTTGATAGCAATTATTTCTACAATCACTATGTGACTAGTGCTATGCAAATCATGCTAATATTTTTATTCTCACACTCTCTCCTGCTCATCTGCTTTTGAATCTGTTTGACAGCTGCTTGTGATACAGCAAGATCCTGGGACAGAGAAAGGAGAAAAAGAGAAGAGTACATTACTGGTATTGTCATGTTCCTTATTTCCTTCCAAATGAAACTATGGTCCATTTTTGAAACATTTTGATTACAGAAGAAAACACCGCTTTTCCTTGTAGCTTGCAATGGGAGATCTAGATGCTAAATAGTGTGTCTATGAGTTGTGGTCTCGCTGAGGGCTGGACAAATACGATTGTGTTGGGAGACAGTTTTTCATGAGCACCTTAAATTTATGCACATTTTGTGAATGGAGGCAATGACTGTGTTTGCTTGGAATTATCTTTTCAAGGAAGTTTGTATAGCACATTGCCTTGGAGGACAATAGCTATGAAGCAAATGACAGATTTGTTTACTATTCAATATGACAAAATTAATGTCTTTTGGAGGACAAAGATAGGGAAGGTTGATCTGCATCCTTATAAAAAGATTGGAGCTCCCAAAACTTGGGATTCTTCAGCTATAAATCCATTGAATATTCAGCATCCACCCAGGTTGTTGTAGGGATTTGGAGGTCAAAGGAGTTTATACAGCTTGAAGATCATGCTGCTTCTGTGCTCTGTGAGATAAAGTCCTTTGTCTCTGGTCTAGAAGTCCTGTTCCTTTTGCCATAATTCGTGAAATAGTATTGGACAATCTGTTAGTTTGCAAGTAGGGTATAATCTTAGACTCTTTACAGTTCTGGACAAGTTGTCCATTTACTGGTGATGGCTGACACTTTCTAGGGTAATTGGTTATGATCATTGGAGGAGAATGTTCTTGTTTCTCAAGGAAATAAAACTGGAAACTTTTATACCTTTGATCAAAGGCTAAAATTTATTGTTAAAATGTTTGCAAATTTCCATTGTTTGGAGATGGCATGACTAATGACTGAAAACAGGTTAAGATGAAATTCAGACCACAAATCGCCAAAGCAATCTTGAACAAAGAGAAAAAAGCAGTAAATATTATACTACCTGATTTCATAATATGCCACAAAGTTATGATAATTGAAACAGTATGGCATTGGCATAAAAAGGGACCAAATAGAAAAGAATACAGTATAGAAACAAATCTATGAATCTGTAGCCAACTTATTTTTGACAAAGTGCAAAGAACAAACATTTGAGAAGACTGTCTTTTCAATAAATGGTACTGGGAAAAATGGGTATCTATATGTAGAAGACTGAAACTCAATCCTTGTCTCTCGCTAGTTACAAAAATCAACTCAAAATGCATTAAAGACCTGAATATATGACTTGAAGCCATGAAACTGAAGGAACATAAGGGAAATGCTTCAGGGCATTGAGATGGGTGAGGCTTTTTAAATGAGACTTCAAGCACAGGAAACAAAAGCAAAAATAGACAAATAGCATTGCACAAAAGTAAAAAGTTTATGTAGATTAAAGGAAATAACAGGGATGAGATAATGTATAAGACAGAAGAAAAATATTTGCAAATTATACCTTTGACAGGGGTTTAATAGTAGAATATATAAGAAATTCAAGTAATACAATAGCAAAAAATTCCCATATAACATAATTTAAAATGTAAAATAGATCTAAATAGACATTTTCAAAAAAGGAAAACATACAAGCGGCCAACAACTATATGAAAAAAATGTTTAGCACTGCCAATTATCAAATCAAATGTAAATCAAAATCACAGTGAAATATCAACTCATTCCTGTCAGAATGACTATTATTAAAATAACAAAAGACATTGAGTGATGGTGAAGCGTGGAGAATACAAGCCCTTGCACACTGTTGGTGGCAATGTAAACTAGTTACAGCCAGTATGGAAAACAGTATGGAAGTTCCTGAAAAATTGAAAGTAGGTCTATGAAATGAGTCAGCAACCTTACCACTGTGTATATATCCAAAGGAAATGAACTCAGCATTTCAAAGAGGAATCTGTATTCCCATGTTCATTAAAGCATTCACAATAGTCAAGAAATGGAAATGCCCAAGTATCCACTGACAGTTGAATGGGTGAAGAAAATGTGGTACATCTATACAATGCAATACTATTCAGACATAAAAGGAGTGAAATCTTGCTCTTTGTAACAATATGGGTAAAAGTGGAGATCGTCTATTAAAAGAAATTAGCCAGAGACATAAAGGTAAGTACCACATGATCTCACTCAGACATAGAACAAAAAAAACTTTAATAACATAGTAGTGGAGAGTATAATGGTGGTTACTAGAGGCCAGACAGAGTAAGAAAAGGAAAGAGGAATAGGAAAAGGTTCAGCAAGGTGTATTAGGTTTCAGTGAGATAGAAGAAAGAAGTTCTGTTGTTCTATGGAACAGTAAGATGATAATAGATGATGATAATGTGTTGTATATTTTTTTTAAAGTTAGAAGAAAGGGGTTGGAATGTTTTAACCATTCAAAGGTAATAACTGTTTGAGAATATAGATATGTTTACCTGGCTTTTAATATTATGCAGTGTGTAACATCACTTGGTACACTATAAATATGTACAATTTTAGGTATCAGGTAAAATATTATTTTTTTAGAAGATAGATATTGGGGCACTTATAGGCAGCCAACTTCTCTATTTTCTTAGGAGAAAAGATTTTGCCCTAAATCTTGTTTGGTGAGAATGGGGTCATTTCTTTGACTGTATCTGACCAAGTACTTTAGGGGTCTTTGGGAATGGCTTGTGGGAAGGGTAAGAGTCTGGAAAGGTTTGGAGATGCAGGCTGAAAAAGTAGCCCTGGAAGCCCGGAGGCTGTACTTGATGAGAGATTCTGGTTAGAGCTCTAAAGACCAGAGTGCTAATAGAAACTCTGCTGGTAAAGACCAAGCTTGGGATGTTTCTACTGGAAAGAATGACTAAATTAGCTGTCAGACTCCAGACAATGTACATTATGCCTTTGCAGAGAGTTTGTTGGCAGTTTTCTCATGTTCAGAGTTTTCCTGAGACTGAGATTAAGGGTGGTGAGCTAATCAATCTGGCAGACAAAATTTTAAGACAGTCTAATATTGAGGAAGTGGCATGGCTCCTGTTGGGGTGTTTTACTCAGATCTATATTGGGAAGATCCCAGCAGAATGATTCAAAATGTTTTTAATTTTCTCAGAAACGAAGCTCCAGTAAATCTGTGAACTGCAAAGATGGAGCAGAGGAGATCTTGATTGCTGAGAAGCAACAGGAGAATAGAAAAGATGGCCTGAGGGTATCACAAGAAGCAGCTGGATTCCACCGTTTGCAGCTTCAAAATTGCAAAAGAGAAAGACTTTGCTTTAAGAAGAGAGACCCAGAGCACCATGTTCCAGAATAGCAGTGATCTGGGGGAGTTGTTAAGTACTCCACCGGTACAGCCAAGAGAGAAGGAGGCCTGGTTACTCTTGCTGGCAGTCATCCACATGGAGCCAGTTTTAGGTGCATGTACAATGCAAGAGTTGTGGGGTCAGGAAGGTTTCCACTCAGGTTTCAGGGAGAGGCTTGGGAGGCCAGGCAGGGTGTCCCTGAGAGGACAGTATGTGAAGCTGTGAGTGTGAAACCAAAGGAGCTGTGGAGATCCCAGAGGTTAGCGAGCCCAGGATCATGGATGCCCAAGGAAAGCTGCAAAGAGTGAGCAAAGCCAGCCAAAGAAAGAAGCCATGGGAGCTACAACCCCTTGCAGTACCGTAGGGATGGAGTCACCTCTACTCTTTGAAATTCACAACTTGGCACAGATTATCAGGAGTGTTGGAAGTGGAATTGTGGTATTTAATGTTTGCCCTGTTGGATTTTGGTCTTGTTTTGTTCCTATTCTTTGCTATCTCTGTTTGGAATGGAAATGTCTATCTTTTGCCATTGAATGTTGGAAGTGTTTAACTTTCTTTTCATGTGTACAAGGGCTTGTAGCTAAAAATTTCCTTAAATCTCAGAAGAGACTTTGGATGTGGACTTTTTAGTAATGCTGAAACTGTTGGGACTTTGATAAATCTTGGAGATGGACTAAACGTCTTTTGCATAAGGGAATGTATATGAATCTTTGGGAGCCCAGGGGTAAAATATTGTGGCTTGTTTCTTGGTGACCTCTCAAAGCCTCATGCACTCATAGGTGGGGCTTTTTCAGAGGTGTCTGGATCTAGAATGTGTGAGGCTGGGATTGATTCATGGTGCAATGCTAGGATCAAGGGTACTGGGATTAAGGGTGTAAGTGCTGCCCACCCTAAGTCTGGATAAAATGGAAGGGGCAAAAGCATGATATTAAGGGCCCTTGCTTGTTTTACTACCTTTTGCCTGGACTGAACTGTTTTTCTACATCACCTTGTCTTGGAGTTAGCTGATTATGCACTGAAACCTCTAGAAACTGTGAGATACACACACCTTTCCTTCATTAACTTTGAGTGTTGGGTATTTGGTCGCAGCAATGAGGAAAGTAACTAAGACACTATAATATGGCTTGGCAGAGCTGAAGGCAATCACAGGTGGAGTGTTCACCAGAATTTCAGCAACGTGACTCAGCCCACAGCTCAGAGGTCCACTGAGATAAATCACAGACCTCACCTTACCTGGGCAGAGGACTCTCACAACTTCAGCTTACCTAGAACATTCCTCTCCAAACTAGTTTTCAAATCCACCACCTGTGTGGGAGCTGTGTGCCCTCCTGTCACAAATCATTTAGCATCTGAGAATAAAGAGCAGTAAGAGGACAGGAGATTGACATTGGCTTGGGATAACTGTAATGGACTTAAATCGAAATCACCTATAGTAGCATCAGATTGTTGCTCTACCCTCATACTAACCTCACAGTGTGACTACAGATCTAAAGAATAAGAAAACATACCACTTCTTATTTGTCAATGGAATACCTACCTGTTTGAAAGGATCTTTAATGAATTACCTACATGGTCACTAAAGATGAGTATTCATTTTATAGCAGTTATGTGACAGAGCACATGAAAAATGAAAAAAATGAAGAATCCAGTTTTGCGTAGTGACACAACATCATAAAATTCTTACACTTTTTGTAACTTGAGTCTTATCCAACAGGTTCTCTTTTTAGTAACGATTCAAGTAGTCAACCCAACATACCGGATGGCAACCAACAAAAAGTTCCAATTAGATTTCTGAACTTATGAGTTACTTCTTGAATATGAGCAGCAATTCAATTTTATTCTAAATTGTTCTTAAATTATTAAAATATTTTCTGAGATTTCGAGAACAAGGAATAACTTTCACAGAACAAAAAGTCAGTGAATGTTTATTTGTGTGTCATTTACCTATTTGGCCTTTACTAAGCAATCTGCATAACTGTATCTAACAGCTATTTGAACGATTTGGAAAATTCTCTCCTGTGCTCATATTTAGGTCTCACGAGAGTCATAGGTATTGAGAGACATGTTTGTGGCCCTCCTACTCTTAGGATCTCCTAACTTGGTCTCTGGCTCTCTGTACTCCAGTGCATTCATTATGAGATCCAACATTTTATAGAAGGCTTTTAATATCCAAAGCTAATTTTTACGTATAAGAGATATGCTTTTTGCTAGAATATGTTCTTGAAAGTTGTAACAAATCCATGGTTAGCCGGGCATGGTGGTACATGCGCATGGCCCCAGCACTTGGGAGGCTGAGGAAGGAAAATCACTGTGAGTGCAAGGCCAGGTTGGGCTACATAGTGAGTTCACAGCTAGCCTGAATTACACAGTGAGACCTTGTCTCAAAAAATATCAATGGTCAGAAAGCAACAGGTTGTATTTTTCCACAGAACAAAGTATATGACAATTATGCTCATAAGCTAGCATTTGACATAGAATGAATTTAAGTCAGTTAGTAATATAGCATGAAAGCAATAATACAGCAACACATAAGTTCTATGATTATTTTATTTTATTTTATTTTTTTTTTGGTGGTACCGGGGATTGAACTCAGGACCTTGCACTTGCCAGGCAAGCGCTTATTCAACTGAGCTATATCCCCAGCCCCTCTATGATTATTTTGAATATTAAATTTATAATGAAAGTCTTGTACTATGTGCAAAAAAATCATATCTAGCCAGTGTATTAGAATGTAATGTTCCATATATAATATTACAAGCTCAACAACTTGAAAGTAATATAAATTTGATTGGATCACATATCATTTCAAAAGCACTTGCATTGTTCTTAAAACTCTGGTCTATATATGACAAGGCAAAAATAACACACAGAAGTAGGGGAAAGATAAAATTATTATTTCCAGTGTATGTGATTGTTTATCTAGAAAACAAAAGAGAACAAAAACTAACATACGCATTCACCAAGGAAGACAAATATGCTGTAAATACTAAAATATTAGTAGTATTTCCTATTAACAAGAAATGATTAGACTCTAGGATGAGAAGTAAACCAGATAAGAAAAAAAATACAGTATACCTAAATACAAACTTAATACGGATGGTGCAAAGCTTACAGACAATACCATAAATTCTACCAAGGGAAATACACACAGGAAGACATGGTTAAAAGAAAGAAATATTTTGTCCTTGGACAGGAAGTTCCCAGTATCAACAGACTAAATTGCTGCAAATTGTCATACTATTTTAATGTTATTTCAGTAGCAATCTTAATGGATTTTTTCTAATTTGAAGAAAAGTTGAAAAATCTACCTGGAAGAACACGCACAGAAGATTTGATACAAGCTTTCTGAAGAGGAGCTATGAGGGTAGATGCTTCCTATCAGATATAAAAACGTAAGGTTTTGGCAGTTAGAACTGGAATACAGCTAGGAAAGATTAATAAAATCAAGCCGAATGCCAGGAATAGATCAGCATAACTTATTTACGTAGCTTCTATATACTGGACTTCCTCATCTGTGAAACAAGGATGAAAATTATGCCTCTCATGGGATTCTTATGAAGTGTCTAAGGTATGTGAAGATTTGGGAATGGTGCCTGGCATTCAGTAAGTGGTACGGAATCATTTGCTCTACTGTTATGCAGCAATACCTTACCAACCCAAACTGATCTGGTTTAAAATTACATCACATTTCCTAGAATATTTATTTATTACAGTTTTTTTCCCAATAATGTTGTTTCTACAAGCAATTCCTTAGTTTTAATGAGACCCAGTTATCCTTGATAATAGTGGTTTTTGTCAAGTGTAATTTTCAGAAATATAAATATTGTGTTCTAAATGCCATAGCTGATGAAAAATAATTCTATGTGAATCATTTAGTAAATGCTGCTTGCAAACTGAGTAGCTATTTGAGAAAAAAAATGTGACATCTTTTTACATATGATACCAAAATAAATTCTAGATAGATTTAGAGGTTGGAAGTATTTTGAAAAGACAAAAAAAAAAAAACCCTCAGAAAACAAACCAAAAAACTCACCTCAAAATAGATAAAAATAATTTAACATCTAAAAGAAAATATAAATATAACAACCACTGTTAAATCCTATCACTTTGTTTTGGAACCCTGTATCATTTTTAATGTTCTTGCTTTGTTTTGTTTATATTTGTGATGTTGGTATTTTGCTTTTTTTTTTTTACTATTCTCTTTAAAATTAAAAAAGAAATTATGATCTTCTTAAACTTCAGTATTTATAAAACTGAGATATCTGGTATTTTCATATACTGTTAAATGGAGAAATAAATGGATTGTTACATTTTTAGAAGGAAATTTGACAATACATATGAAGGAAGAGAAAAGCATTTTCATAATATGCAAGTAAATAGATTTCTAACTATTCCATAGGGTCAATATAAAAACTACACAATCAAAATATGAAAGACTACTCTCACATATGAAATTAAAAAATCATGTGTAAAATTTTAGCAAACTCCAACAGAATGTTACGTAATAATAGAATGTAACTCAATAGGATCTGTCACAGGATGCATGGATAGTTACCCTATCAATTTATCTATAAATATAATAATAGATGAGATAAAAAGGAGTATGATTATCTGAATATTTGTAAAAATCGAAAACATTTGAAAAGTTCAGCATACATTTGTAATAATACTCATAACAAAACCAAAAATGATTATATTTATAAATCAGCAATATATATAAGGAAAGTCCACAGTTTTATTTACCAGAAAGGTGCAGTGAAGCAATCTTCATTGGGTTATTGAAACATGCTATTATTTCCATTTGAGTCACAAACAGGTGTACTATCTCTGCTTCTAGTTAGCATTTTGTTGGGCTTCTTGGCTAGTGTCATAAAACACAAGGAGAAGAAGAATATTGGGAAGAAGGAGTCAGGTGGCTGCTATTGTAGGTAGTATTTTCTTACCTAGAAAATTCAACAGACCCAATGATAAAACTATTTAAATTTATAAAAAAGTTAAAAGTCAGAAAGCAGTTCAAAATAAGGTACAAAACTCAATTAGAAATAAACAGAAAAATGTGATGGAAAAATATCACTGACAACAGCATCAAGCCTTATAAATGATCTCAAAATAAATTTAACAAGAAATATGCAAGACTATTATAAGGCAAACTATAAAACTTTCCAGGGTTACATGGGGGAAAAACCTGAATAAGTAGAGGAACATAACCACAGCCCCAGATATGCAGGCCCAATGTTGTACAGCTGTACAATACTTCAAATTAATCTGTCATATCAAAGGAATCTCAATCCCAACCCCAGTGCTATACTTTATAGAACTTTAAAAGTAGATTTCCAAGTTTATTCATAAGGAGAAAATGCTATGAAAATATTAGATGAAAGATGAGGTTTAAAGGAGGAATTGTTTTATTAAATAGCAAAATGTGTTACAAAAATGCATATTAATTAGCTATTGCTATGTAAAAAAGGACCTTGAAATTTGGCATCTTAAGTATTTTTTGTCTGACAGTTTCTCAGAGTTAGGAACCTGAGAGTGGCCTCCTGGCTCGGGTCTCTTATGAAGCTACTTTGGCCAGGGCGGTCCTCATCTGAAGGGAGTGAACAATCTGTATCTAAGGTTATTCATCCAGATGTTGTCAGGAGCGTTCCATTTCTTGTTGCTCGGTGCATATGGCATCTGCTTTCCCCCAGAGCAAATGATGAAAGATTTCAAAAATGGAAATGACATGCCATTGCTTCTGTGTATGCTATTAGTCACACAGACCAACGCTAATGTAATATGAGAAGGAACTACACAAGCATGTGATTACCAGGAGCCAGGGATGATTTGGATCCACAGTAGTTCTATAAGCAGTGGTGTTAGCAAAGGAAGAGATAAAAAGACCAATAGAATAATACTGAGATTTAGATATTGATGATGTATGTATGAAAATTTGGTTTACATTAAAGGTACAAATTTAGATCAGTGAGAACTGATATTAGTACACAATTTCATGTTAAACACATGAAATTCACTCTTCATCTCTAAAAATGATCATGTTAGATCTATAGTTCATGCCATACCCTCAAGAATTTCAGAGGAGATCAGGGTAAAATCATATGCATATATATATTTTTAAAATGCATAGGGAAACATTTTTAATCAGCTTATAGCAAAGATGAATCTTCCAAGTAATGTATTAAAGTCAAAAGCATTAAAGTAAAATATTGACAAAGTTTATTAAAGTAACAAAACAAACTTCTGGAGAATAAAAGAATAAACAAATTTAAAGACAAGAGAATCACTGAGAAAATTGTTAGGATATATTTTATAGAAAATACATATTCCCCAGGTTGCATAAATAGCTCCCATAATCAATAAGGTATAGGGACAATACCAGGAGTAAAGTTAGTGAAAATAGTAAAATGTTAATGAAACCTGTGAAAAAGGAAATGTAAGTGGCAAATGAACATAATACATAAATTTCATTAGTAATTACAGCAATGGAACTTTGAAGAGATTGTTTTACCTGCTAGAATGGCAAAAATTAAAAAATATATATGGTCAAGAGTTGGATACAAGAAAATGAGCATGTTTATGTTACTGGAGGGAGGTATGTTAATGAGGCCTTTTTGGAAGACAATTTGGTGAGATTTACCAAAATTTTAAGTGTGAATAGCTCTGAGATGATATTAAATGCATGAGAATCTATTTTGCGCAAATATATGTGTGCAGAGATGCATATGTCAAAATAGTCATTGTAACATTATTTTAATTAAATAGCAAAATAGATGGAAATAACCAATTAATGTGAGCATGGCTCAATAAATTATGAAAATGTGTGCTATGCGATACTATGTAACCATTCAAAAATGAAATGTCTACATCCACTGAATGAGAATAACTAAGAAGTACTGCACCTAAAATTATGTCACAGAACAGTATTTAATATCTAATTTACTACATATAAATGTGTTATGTGTCTGTGTAGAAGAAAAGAAGCAATGTGCTGATCATGGAACTTTAAATGTAGTAATCTCCTATGATGGGTTTGGGAGTATGAATAGGTAGGAAAAGAGATATGAGTATCTTTTAGTCTGGATATTGATAAAATTTTAAAAATAAAAAATAGAAGGCCCACAAACTGCTAACACTGGGGTTCACATTTGGGCCCTGCCTGAGCATGCCTTTGCCACCGGAGGTATTAGATGCAGTAGTCCATGAACTACTGACATCACAGTTTTGCCTCTGGGCTTTGTGTGCACCCTGACCTCCCAAAGGTCACAGAAACAAGTGGTCCGTGATCACCATGAGTGCAGCCTATGTTTAGCTCCTGCATGTGCCCTGAGCTTCCTGGAGACACTGAATCAGGTGGTCTACGAACTGCTAACCCTGTGGTTCATGTCTGGGCTCTGCGTGTACCCTGAACTGTCTAGCAGCACAAAACCAAGTGGTCTGTGATCATGCCACTAGTGCAGCTTGCTTCGTGGTCATACACATGCCCTGAGCTTCCTGGGGACACTTGATCAGGCAGTCTGTGATCCACAGACACTGAAGTTCCCATCTGGGACCTGGGAGAACTAGCAGTCACCAACCACTAGAAGACCCCAGAGTGAGCAGCCCATCTTGGCGGCCACTGAGGGGTAAGACTGACCACCAGGATAACCAGGGATGCTTGTAATCTTTGCTAAACTGCCAGGGAAGAAGGAGACTGGGCAGTTTGCCTCTGTCATCAAACATGACAAGACAAAGGCCTAAAATGCAATTTCAGAACTTCACCCCACCCAGAACAAGTCCAGGACACATCAACATAGAAGAACTTGGTAAACACACACCTGAAATTATTGAAATGATTGCAATGGAAGTAAAGAAAACAACTCCATCTAGCCATAGAAGAAATCAGATCATAAATAATGTCTCAGGTAAAAAATGAAATGACAACAATAATGAAAAAATTGCTAAGCACATCTAAAGAAGACATGTAAAGAATAGATGCGCATAGGAAACATTAAATGAAAAATACAGGCATGAACAAGAATGCATGAAACAGATTCAAAGAGATATCCAGAAAATCAAAGCTTCCATTGAGAGCTGGCAAAACCTCTTGAAGGAAGCTGAAGATAGGATTTCAGTTCTGAAGATAGCATGGCAGCTAACAATCACAAAAGAAAGGATCTCTTAAAATTAACAAGGAACCAGGAAAAATCAATTCAACAGTTGCAGGATGAGGCAAAGAGAAATAATGTAAGACCAATAGGAATCAACGAAGCAGTAGGAGGCAAAACAAATGACATAAAGGGAATATTTCCAGAAATAATAGCAGAAAATTTTCTAAGTATAGAAAAAGATTCTGCTGTACATTAAGTGAGGCATATAGAACTCCAACTAGTCATAACCAAAATAAAACTACACCCAGACATATAATAATCAAGATCCAAGACATACAGCAAAAGAACAGAATATTAAAAGCTGATAGAGAAAAGAAACAGATCACCTATAAAGGAAAGCCCATCAAAATCACAGCATATTTCTCAACATAAACAGTCCAATCAAGAAGAGTTTGGAGTGAAATATTACAGGTCCTGAGTCAAAAGAGCTTTCAACTAAGATTGATGTATCCTGCAAAACTATTCTTCAAATTTAACAGAGAAATAAAATATTTCCATGAGAAAGAACAACTGAAGAACTTCGTGAGTGCCAAACCAACTTTGTGAGTGCCAAACCAACTTTACAAAGTGTACTGAAAGATATTCTAGACAGAGGAAAAAAATGACCAAAATTTCAAGAACAACAATAGAAAGGGACCCTCAGGCAAAACAAGCAATTAAACAGAGAGAAAAAGTAGGAAACAAAGATAACCTAATACATATCAGTTATAACCATTCATGTAAATGGCCTCAATTCACCAGTCAAAAGAAACAGACTGACAGAGTGAATTAAGAAACAAAATCCAGTAATATGATATATACAGGAATAGTCACAACCACAAACACACTCAGCCACCTAATCTTGACAAGAGGGCTAAATGAGTTCAATGGAAGAAAGATAGTCTCTTCAATAAATGGTGCTGGAAAAGCTGGCTTGCCACTTGTCAAAAACTGAAAATAGACCCAAGTCTATCAGCATGCACCAAACTCAAGTCAAAATGGATCACAGACCTCAATATTAAAACAGAAACACTAAATCTATTGGAAGAGAAAATAGGTAAAAATCTTGAAGACATAGGGGTAGGCAGAGAGTTCATGAACAAAAACCAAACTGCAAAGGAAATACTTCAAAGAATCAATAACTGGGATCTCATCTTACTGAAAAGTTTTTGAACATCTAAAGAACATCTTTTAAACATCTAATTACCAACAGAGTAAAAAAAAAACCCACAAATTGGGAAAAAATTTTAGCTGATTGTCCCTTGAACAAAAGATTTCTATGTAGAACATATAAAGAATTAAAAAACATCAGCCCTCCCAGATTCAAAGACCCAATCCATAAATGGGCATCTGAGATGAATCCACACTTCTAAGACAAAGAAATACAAATGGCAAATAAATACATGAGAAAATGTTCATTAGTCGTTTGAGAAATGCAAATTAAAAAACCCTGATATTTCATCCCACCCTAGTAAGAATGGCTATCATTAAGAAATCAATGAATAACAAATGCTGGCGAAGCTGTGGAGAAACAGGAACTCTTCTCTACTGCTGGTGGGAATGCAGACTGGTGAAATCACTGTGGAAATAAGTTTTGAGATTCCTCAGCAAACTAGGTCTTGAGGTCCCATTCAACCCAGCTATCCCCCTTCTGGGAATTTTTCCAGAAGAACTGAAAACATCATATCATATCACAGAGATATATGTGTACCTATGTTTATAGCAGTGCAAGTTTTAAAAGCTAAATCATGGAAGCAACCCAAATGTTCATTCACTGAGGAATGGATAAAAAGGATGTATTTTTATACAATGGAGTATTATTCAGTTATAAAGAAAGATAAACTTGAGGCTCTTATAGGTAAATAGTCAAAACTGGAGACCATACTAATAAGTGAAATAAATCAGACACACATGGGCAAACAACTTATTGTGTCACTAGTGTAAGCACTTGAAGGAGTGAATAAAATTAAGAGGTATGGTAGACCTTGTGAAATAAAAAGAAACTGCTCAAAAGTAAAGAGCAAATGGGGTGAGGGGAAAGAGAAAAGAAAAGAGGGGAAAATTATGTTTATATGTATATACAGGATAGCTAAAGAGTTGTACTACTGATTTCTATCACTTGACTGAAAGGAACAGTTAATGATCAATTATTTGACCAATCTCACTTATCTATATTTGTTTTCCTGAGTAACCACTTTGAAGAAATCAATATGTAATGTAACAACCATTGTTAATTTCCTATCACCTTGTCTGAATTTCAGTAATGCTTGTATTGTTCTTGTGTTATTTTGTAAATGTATGTGTGTTTGCTAATAAAAAATACATGTACTGTTTATATATTTTGAGATGAATTTTTAAAAATTTTATGATTCCTCAGACTCAAGATGAATAATCATCACCTATCCTTCTCTCTTTAGGCCATACTGAAAATATAGAGAAACTCACTTTTAAACTAAATTATTTTAAATAATGTATAGTAGTACATATTTATAGAGTGCAATGTGATAGTATATATATATGTGTGTGTGTGTGTGTGTGTGTGTGTGTGTGTATACACACACACACACTCGTCAGTATATACACACTGGTCAAATATATACACACTGCGCAAATCAGGATAATTAGTATTTCCATTGCTTTAAACATTTACCATTTTTTCATGTTAATTTTCTCTTCCAGCTATTTAAAAATACATAATAAATTATTGTAAACTACACTCACCCTTCTGTGTTGTGGAATATCAGGATTTATTACTCTTTTTAAACTCTGGCAATTTTCTGACCTCTCTCTTTCTCTCTTCATCCTTCCTTGCCTCTGGTCACTACTTCTATAATATTAGCTTTTTTTGGGCTTCCATATATGGGAAAATTCATAACAGCATGACAAAGTGAGTATTTCAATGGTAGCCCAGACAATTTGAGGAAGTCCTAGAAGTTAGAAGTCAGATAGGATCAATGTATAAATTGGCAGAGGATCAGAACAACAACTAAAACCAGAACCAAACCTCACAGAGAACATGTGTTCTTTCAAAGGACACCAGGGGAGCCCTAGCGTAAGAATCTGTGACTGTGAACAACCAGAGGCCTGTGAAATGGTCACCAGAAAGAGACTGGCACTAACAAACATTCAGAATGTTGTTACCAGGCTTCAGGGTGTCCGCAGTGTCCAACACTGTGGCCAATCCCCTAGTCTCCACTCAGAAGAAAGGAAATGAAGAGTTAGCCTGTGTGGGAGAGCGCCAAGGCCTGGTGTTTATCACAAAAACTAAGGATAAGAATAAGCAGGACTAGAGATCATACTCATAAGTGAAATAAATCAGACCTGCATATGTAAAAAATGTATAGTCTCACTAGTGTAAGAACCTGAAAGAGTGAATAAAATTAGGAGGTATGATAGACATTGTGAAACAAAAGGAAACTGCTCAAAAATAAGAGCAACTGGGATGAGGGAAAAGAGAAAAGAAAAAAGGGGGAAATTATGTTTATATGTATATGCAGGATAGCTAATATAGTTGTACTACTGAGTTCTATTGCTTTATTGAAAGGAACAGTTAATGATCAATTATTTGACCAGTCTTACATGTCTATATTTGGTTTCCTAAGTAACCACTTTGAAAATATCAATATGTAATGCAACAACCATTGTTAATTTCCTATCACCTTGTCTGAATTTCAGTAATGCTTGTTCTTGTGTTATTTTGTAAATGTATGTGTGTTTGTTAATATTTTTTCGTTTTTTATTTTTTAAAATAAAAAAAAACAACCAGAGTGAAAGGGTGTTTTGCTCAAAGTTCTCCTGTGTTTTGCTATTCCTTGAACAAGAACTGTCAGGGAGGTCAGCCTAGTGAAGCATATTAGCATGGTACCAAAATCTGCATCAACAGGGAATGACTGTCAGTCCTGTATGTATTGATAGGGAATGGTATCTACTTTTTTTTATTAAGTGGGAAGCAGGCTGTGAGGTAGTCTGCTGTTTTACTGTTTTCTAAAGGCATCTAACTGGAAAGAACTAGAACAATACACCACTGTGAACAACTGTGACTGCTGGTGAACAGGGGTAGGTTATGAGAGGGTAAAGGGAGTGTCTTTCACTTTTTACTTCAAACAATTACGTTGTTTGAAACTGTTCACCTTAACAAAAGCTTGTTGTTTTGTAAATAAACATAAAAATAAAAGCTACACAAGAAAAGTAGTTAAACACACATCTGAAATGACGCAAAACAATATCATCAGTGTTTATCCTGAAGGGAGTACATCTACAGTGGAGATTTACATTCTGTGTATTTTTCTGTATTATCTCATTTTGGTCATTATGTTTCCAGAAATAGCTATTAAGGAGGCTGAGGGTGGTAGCACATACCTGTGCTCCTAGCATTCATGAGGCTGATGTGGAAGATCTCCACAAATTCAAGGCCAGCTGGGCTACTTAGTGAATTTAAGGCCAGCCATAACTGCATAGTGATACCCTATCTTAAAACAAAAGGAAACAAAGCAAAACAACAAGCCAAAAGAAATAGCTGTTAGGTCACCTAACCATCTGAAATTCTTGATCAAGAAGAAGGGCTAAAAGAAATGAAGGGCTGGTGCCCATAATGGGCTCTTCCAAAAGAACCAGCATGTCAATTTGTGGGCATTTTGGTGTGGGGCAATGCTGGGGATTGAGTCCAGAGGCTCCTGTATACCAGGCAAGAACTCTACCACTGACCTACATCCCCAACCCGAAGCACTTGGATTTGTAATATTCACTGACTGCAGCATAAACCCCCCATCAGGACCAATGCCACACTACCTAAGGGCATCCTTCTCTTGCTGGTTGGGAAGACCTGGGCACAGTGGCTGGTGTGAATGGGCTCCTGCACACCTCTGACCACACCACTTCCAGAGAGCCTGCAGAACTGGGATTTCATCACTCAGTTTTCCTGGCATTGTTTTTGTCCTTTGTTGCTTGGCAAGTAGGCCTGAGGAGGAGGTGGCTTTGGGAAGGGCAGTTGCTAGGTGAGCATGGAGGAGGGGGAAATGGTCAGTGTGCTCTGTGGTCTTGCTGGTGCTCAGACGGGTAATTCTTGGGACTACTGGGGATCAGAGGTTCCATTTTTTTAGATTAATGAAACAGTCACCAAGCCCTCCTCCGATAATCATGCTTTTAGACCTTGCACCAGGAGGGCTGCAGACCCAGTTGTGAAAGTACTCAGGAAGTGGAGTTGTGGACATGAGAGTGGAGGAATAAAGAGAATCACCACCAACCCGGGTCCTGGACTCAGTGCCAGAAAAGGCTTCCTGGTCAGTTAAGTGTCGCAGTCATCCCTGTTTTATAAAACCAGAAGTCTACTGTGTTCCCTGACTATATATGGTCATGCTTACCTTGCTTCACTGCCTTTTGTTTGGAAGGAAAAGGAAAATGAACTGAGCTGGAAAGTCAGTCTATCTATGACCTTTAAAACAAGAAAGGCAGGAAAGAGAACTAGCCACAGTTCTACTCCATGCATGGCTGTTTATTGCCAGCTACTTTGTGGAAATCTCTGGGTTTTCATTGACTTTGTGCCTTGTGTGTCATGCCTGCAGGACTACTTACCACCACGTGTCCTCTCCCCCAATGGAACCAAGGGCATCTATCCTTTGTACTCAGCATCCTCAATGCTCTTGTGATTTGTCTTCAATGGGCCCCTGTTATGGTTGATACATTGTGTCAACTTGGGGAGTCTAGAGGTTTGGCTGAGTGACTCAGCAGGAAGCCAAGGTGCTTACTTTGTACACATCCTGAGCCTGTGGAAGAGGAGGGCATGGACTTTGTGTGAGAGCTACCTGCCCCCTGGGTGTGGGTAGCCTGTTTAGAATGTAAGGGAAGAAAAGAGGCTGCTTGCAGCCATTCCTCCCTTTTGCTCTTGTGTTTTTTGCTGTACTCTGCTGCCCTGAACAGTTTGCCCTCTGCCTTGCGCCACTCTGGCTCTGAACCAGCCAAGTATGGACTGAAACCTCCACAAACTGTAAGCTAAATAAACCTTTCCTTTCTTCATTTTGGGCATTGGGTATTTTGTCTCAGCAACGAGGAAAAGGTCACCAAGACAGGCCCCAAGATAGAACAAAAATGATTGCTGGTTGCAAAGTAGAGGTGGGAGAGCACCTTGATTATTCCCACAGAAGGAAACCAAGAGGAGAAAGTATCTGTGGTTGACTTGTGGGGAGTTTGGGGTTTTGTCTAGGATGAGCATCCCTCTTTTAAAAAACAACAACAAAACCCCAATACGTTTTCAGCAGCTACACTACATTAAAAATCATATGGGTTAAGAATTGTCAGTGTTTAAGTTTTTGCAGGCTTGTTCCTTCTTTATTTATTATTAAATCTTGGAATTGAATCCAGAGTTACATCCTGAGGCCTTTTAATTGTTTTTGAATTTTAAGACATGGTCTCACTAAATTACTAAGTTTCCCAGGCTAGACTCAACCTTACGATCTTCCTGCCTCAGCCTCCCAGATTATAGGTGTACCATGCGCAACAAGCCTGAGTATTTTTTTAAAGGAAATCATGGATGCAAAGTTACAAGGCTGATAAACATATGTATGCATTTATATAAGCAGAAACATTTTTATCTACACACATATTATATACCAAATATGGGTATATTTATGTATAAATGTGAGTTTTACCTCTATTTTTTAATTTAGATTTGAATAAGTTCATCATCACTGAATAAAAAGGGGAGTCAAGATGCCTTTGCAGTTCAAAAATAGACTTTGAGAGCACAGCTGCATTTCCTTGATAGAAGCCATGGGCCATTTCTTAAATGAGGGATGACAAAAGTAAGAGTAAATTTGGAGTCAGTAGCTCTCATCTTATTGTCCTCAGGAGCATTCAAGAAAAGTGCAACATTGGCCCTGCAGAAGAGTGGGTCACCAGACAAGGGATGATTATTGGGAGGAGATGCCTAGGGTAGGTACAGAGGTCCTGCTTAGTAGAAATAGGTCAGGGAGGTTGAGGAGAAAGGGCAATATTAGAACTTTATTTCCATCTTGAAATATTGAAATGCGGTTGTATTCCTGCTGTATACATGGATTGGTAGACACGAGAGGAAATAATGTCCATGTGTTCACTTAGGACGTACTTGTCGAGAGCCTTCCTAGCAGTTAGTAGGACACAATAGGCAAGGAACTGTCCTGGGCCTCTGTTCTAGTTGGGCAGAGGTGGGAAGAAAGAAAAAGGATAAATTTAATATCATGGGCATGAAATCAGGAGGACAGCACAGCAGAACAAGGCACCATTGTTTTATGTAAGAGTGAGGGCCTTCTGAAAATAGATTGAAATTTGGGCCAAGATGTAAAGAAAGTGACCAAACCGTACAGATATCTGGGGGAAGGACATTCCCGACACATGAATCAGCAAGAGCAAAGGTTTTGCTGCAGGGCACACCAAATACATTTCAGGAAGGGTCATGAGGCCAGTGTAGCCCAGGAAGGCAGAAGGGTGAGCAGAGGGACGACAGAGAAGGAACTGGTCTGCAAATGTTGTGGGGAGCTGAGGCTATCCTGGGACTTTGGCTTTGTTTTGTTTTAATTGTAATTAAATTTTTAACTGACACATAAAAACCTAAAAACCATTCATATTAATAGAGCAACAGGTTACAGTATATTTGTATGTTATGGAATATTTAAATATGGTTAAAATGTCTATGTTCAAATATTTTCATTTCTTTATAATGAAAATGTTCAAACTCTTTTTCTAGCTTTTTGAGATGAAGAGTACATTATAGTCATCTGTAGTGTCTCTTTCGTGCAGTAGCACACCCGAGCTTCCTGAACCTAACTGTAAAGCAATAGCCATTGATCAAGTGCTCTTGATTCCTTTCAATGTCCAAACTTTGTCCTGAATGGAGGGAGAGTGAGGAGAAACTTCTGAGAACAGAATGACTTCATCTGACTTCCACTTGAGAAGGACTGGATTTACAGTGATGTGAAGCTGAGAGAGCAGCCAGGGTAGTAGCTGGTTAGTCCTGGAAGCCAGTGGTGCTCTCTTAAACCAGGTCTGTAGAAATAGTGACAGTAAGAAGTGATTGGATGCTGCTTGTGTTTTTAAGACAGTGCCAATGGCAGGGGCAGGATTTGGAGAGGCAAATGAGGAACCTCAGGTGGAAAATGTAGGATTTTTAACCAGGAGACATGACATTGGGTAGGGGAGAGAGGACAAGACATTTGTGTAGCAGTTGCTTATCAGTGCCCAGTTCCTTGATCCATTGTGAGTAGCAGGAAGGCAGAATATGTGAGTACAGAGCTGGTAGAATGGGAGGAAGTGGAGGTTCTTTTTCTGATGACTGTGGTTTGTCTGTGAATTAGAAAGCAGATGAGTGGACTGGAGAGAAGTGGAAGTCTGAGGACAATATAGAAGTGTTAAGTCGTATATGAGAGTGAAAGCGAGTGACCCAAGGATACATAATGGATATCCAGGTGTTAGTAAGGATCCCTGCCATCTCAGGAACCAAGCTGAATCCCTGAAAGCTTAGGCAGAAAGAAGCAAAATGCAATCTCAGCTGAATACCCACCCAGAACAAGTCCAGGAAACATCAACGTGGAAGAACATGGAAGTCACACACCTGAAATCTCTGAAATGATAACCACTGAAGTAAAGAACCAATTACAACAGGCTATACAGGAATTCAGTTCAGAAATAATTGCTCAGGTAAAAAAAGAAATGTCAACCATACTGAAATGATTTCTCAGCATATCAAAAAAGATGTAGATTAAAAAATAGAGGAGCACAGAAAAATGTTGGAAACCTTGAAAGAACAGTATAGGAAAGAATTAGAATGAGGGCTGGAGGTACAGCTCAGTGGGCTAAGTGCTTGCCGCTGAGCACTAGGGCCCTGAGTTCGATCCCTGGTCCCGGAAAAAAAAAAAAAAAAAAAAGAATTAGAATGCATGAAACAGATTTAAGGAGGCATTCAGGAAATTAAAAATTCCACTGAAAGTTGGAAGAACCACTCAAATGAAACAAGATAGACTTTCAGACCTTGAAGACAGCACTGTAGCTAGTGACTGTGAAAAAAAAATCTCTTAAAAATAACAAAGGGCAATAACAAAGCAAACAACAATTCAACAGCTGCAAGATGAGGTAAAGAAAAACAATATCAAGCTGATAGGTGTCAAAGAAAGAACAGGAGGCAATATGAATGACATAATGAATGACATAAAAAGACTATTTGTAGAAATAATAGTGGACAATTTCCCAAGTATGGGAAAAGAACCTTATATACACATAAGTGAGGCATATAGAACCTCATAGCCATAGCCAAAATAAATCTACAACCAGACACATAATAATCAAGATCCCAGAAATTCAGCAAAAGAACAGAATATTAAAAGCCGTTAAAAAAACAGATCACTTATGAAGGAAAGTCCATCAGAATCATGGCTGACTTCTCAACAAAAACCATCAAGTCAAGAAAAACTTGAAGTATTTCAAGTCCTGCAAGAAAACATCTTGCAACACAGATTGTTATGCCCTGCAAAGCTATCTTTCAAAATTGATGGAGAAATAAGATACTTCCATGACAAAAATCAACTGAAGAAATTCATGAGTAGAAATTAAATGCTGAAGATGGCAGCCAGCAGGCACGGTGGCCACGCCGGCTTTGACTAGATCAGAGTCTAAGAGAGATGGAGGTTTTAAAAATAATTGGACTCACACACCGTGCGTGCCCGGAGCCACGGAGCGACCGCCGCGTGAGACCCCTGGGTGGGTGAGTTGTTTGCATGCCCTGACCAGATTTCTGAGTCGGGGAGGAGCTCGGCACACGGAGGAACATCTGGGCAGCCCCCCTGCCTGCACGGACCCCTAGGCTGGTGAGCTGTTTACACGCCCCAGCCAGGTCTCTGGGTAGGGAGTAGCTCGGCCCACAAAGCAGCATCTGAGCAGCCTTTTGAGCGGAACTCTTAGCAGAAAGCTTAAGGGACATTCTCACAAAGAGAAGGAGCCATTGGAGCAGCCTTTGCAATGGACCTTTGCCTGGTGAACTGCCTGGGTAAATTATAGCTCACTATTTTGAATCTGATATCCAAAAATGGGAAGACAGAAGAACAAAATGCAGTCTCAGAACTCAACCCCACCCAGAACAAGTCCTGGATGCGAGCATATAGGGGAACCAGGAAGCCACATACCTGCAAGTTCTGAAAAAATTGCATTCGAAATAAAGAAACATCCCCATCAGGCCATAGAAGAGATTAAAGCAGAAATAAGTCAGATACCTATAATTTATGAAATGATTATGTCCAAAGTAACGAAACAACTCCATCAGGCCATAGACCAGATTAAAGGAGAAATTAGTCCCATACCTGCAATTTCGGAAACAGTCACATCTGAAGTAAAGAAACAACTCCAACAGGCCACAAAAGAGATTAAAGTAGAAATAGGGCTGGGGATATAGCTTAGTTGAATAAGCACTTGCCTGGCAGGTGCAAGGTCCTGAGTTCGATCCCCGGTACCACAAAAAAAAAAGTAGAAATAATCTCCCAGACAAAAAATGAACTGAAAACTATAATGGAACAAATGTTCCACACACATAGAGAAGAAATAGATAAAAGAACAGAAGAAAATAGGAAACAAATGGAAACGTTACAAGAGCAACTTACGAATGAATTACCACGAATGAAACAGGTCCAAAGAGATTGCCAGGAATTGAAAACTTCCACTGAAAGCTTGCAAAACTGCTTAAATGAAGCCAAAGATAGAATTTCAGATCTTGAAGACAGCATGGCAGCTAATGAGCGTGAAAGGAAGGAACTCATAAAGTCATCAAGGATCCAAGAAAAATCAATCCAACAGCTGCAAGATGAGGCAAAAAGAAATAATATTCGAATTATAGGAGTTAGTGAAACAGCAGGAGACAACACAAATGAAATAAAAAGAATATTTGCTGAAATAATAGCAGAAAATTTCCCAAACATGGTAAAAGATACTGAAGTACAGTTAATCGAGGCATATAGAACCCCAATGAGCCATAACCCCAATAAAACCACACACAGACATAATAGAAAAGATCCCAGACATCCAGCAAAAGAACCTAATACTAAAAGCTGCTAGAGAAAAGAAACAGATCACATATAAAGGAAAGCCCATTAGAATAACAGCAGACTTCTCAACGGAAACCATGAAATCAAGAAGAGCTTGGAGCGAGGTATTACAGATTCAGAGACAAAACAGCTTCCAACCCAGACTGATGTATCCTGCAAAACTATCCCTCAAATTCAATGGAGAAATAAAATATTTCCACAACAAAGAACAACTGAAGAACTTCAAGAGTGCCAAACCAGCATTGCAAAAAGAACTAAAAGATATTCTAAACAGAGAGAAAAGTGACCACAATCTCAAGAACAACAATAGAAAGAAACCCTCAAACAGAAAAAGTAAGTAAAGAGATAGCAAAAGTAGGAAAGCAACAAAAAGTAAATAACATGACTAGAATAAGCCAACATATAACCATGATAAGCATTAATGTAAATGGCCTCAATTCACCAGTCAAAAGGCAAAGATTGGCAGAGTGGATTAAGGAACACAATCCAACGATATGCTGTATACAGGAAACACCTTTTACTCAAAAGGAAATCCACAGGCTGAAAGTTAAAGGATGGAAAACAATTCTCCATGCAACAGGTCCCCAGAAAAAAGCAGGGGTAGCTATTATGTTTGCAGACACTGCAAACTTCAAACCAAAAACAATCAAAAGAGATAAAGAAGACCATTACATACTGGCTAGGGGAAAGCTGCAAGAGGAAGAGATAACAATCCTAAACATTTATGCACCAAACAATGGAGCACCAAACTTTGCAAGTCAAACCTTAACGGACGTGAAAAATCAAATAACTAATAACACTATTGTAATAGGGGACCTAAACACCCCTCTGACACAAAGAGACAGCTCAACTGGACAGAAACTCAGCAAAGAAATAACAGACCTGAACCAAAAGTGTGAACAGATGGACTTAGCAGATGTATACAGAGTGTTCCACCCCACAACATCAGAATACACATTTTTCTCAGCTGCACATGGGTCTTTCTCTAAAATAGACCACATTCTAGCCCATAGAGCATATCTACCTAAATGCAAAAGAATTGAAGTTATCCCACACATATTATCTGACCACAGTGCAATGAAATTGGAAATTAATGACAAAGAGAACTCCAAAAACCGGATAAACACTTGGAAATTAGACAACAACCTCCTGAATAACCAGTGGGTCACACAAGAACTTAAAGAAGAAATTAAAAATTACCTACAAATAAATGAGAATGCAAGTACAACCTACTGGAATCTGTGGGATGCAATGAAAGCAGTCCTCAGGGGGAAACTTATAGCAATGAACTCATATATAAAGAAAACAGAAAGACAGCAAATAAATACACTAATGCTACACCTCAAACTCTTAGAAAAAGAGCAACAAGCCAAACCAAAAGCCCAAAGAAGGGAGGAGATTATAAAATTCAGGGCAGAAATTAATGCAATAGAGATCAAGAAAACTCTACAAAAAATAAGTGAATGAAAGAGTTCGTTTTTTGAAAGAATAAATAAAATTGATAAACCCCTAGCCAACATTACCAAAAAAGAAGGGAAAGATCTCAAATTCATGCAATAAGGAATGAAAAGGGTGAAATCACCACAGATCCCACAGAAATCCAAAACATCATTAATACCTACTTTGAAAATCTTTACTCCCATAGGATAGAAAATTCAGAAGAAATGGACAGATTCCTAGAAAGGTACAAATTACCAAAATTGAATCAGGAAGATTAAAAAATCCTGAACAACCCAATATCAATTAATGAGATTGAGAACATCATTAAAAACTTAATAACAAACAAAAGCCCAGGCCCTGATGGATTCACAGCAGAATTCTATAAAACATTTAGAGAAGATCTAATGCCAACACTCCTCAAACTCTTCAATGAAATCGAAAAGGAAGAAACTCTCCCTAACACATTTCTGGAGGCAAGTATTAGACTGACACCAAAATCAGAGAAGGACCAGCCAAGAAAGAGAACTATAGGCCAATCTCTCTAATGAACATAAATGAAAAGATACTCAACAAAATACTAGCAAATAGAATACAGTGAATCATAAGAAATATTATACACAATGACCAGGTTAGATTTATTCCAGGAATGCAGGGATGGTGCAATATTCGCAAATCAATTAATGTAACACTTCATATCAATACAGCCAAAGACAAAAACCACATGATATCTCAATAATTACAGAAAAGTCTTTCGATAAAGTCCAACATGCATTCATATTAAAAACCGTAGAAAAAATAGGAATAGATGGCCTCTACCTCAATCTGATCAAAGCCATCTATAACAAACCAACAGTCAACATCATCCTAAATGGACAAAAACTGAAAACTTTCACTGTAAAGTCAGGAAAAAGACATGGATGTCCATTTTCACCACTCCTATTCAACATAGTTCTGGAAGCACTAGCCAGAGCAATCAGACAAGAGAGAGAAATAAAAGGAATAAGGATAGGAAAGGAAGAAGTTAAACTATCACTATTTGCAGATGACATGATAGAATACATGGAGGACCATACATGGAGGACCCCAAAAACTCCACGAGAAAACTCCTGGAATTAATTGACAAATTCAGCAGCATAGCTGGATACAAAGTCAACACCCCAAAATCAATAGCATTCCTATACACGAACAAGAAACAGACAGAGAGAAATTGAGGAAACCATACCCTTTTCAATAGCAAACAAGAAGTTGAAATACTTAGGAATCAATCTAACAAGAATGAGAAAAATTTATTCAGTGAAAACTATAGTACTCTAAAAAAAGAGATCGAAGAGGATCTCAATAAATGGAAAAATATACCCTGCTCATGGTTAGGAAGAACCAACATTGTCAAAATGGCCATACTACCAAAACTGTTGTACAGATTCAGTGCAATTCCCATTAAACTACCATTAGCTTACCTCACAGATCTAGAGAAAATATGCCTCAAATTCATCTGGAACCAGAAGAGACCCAGAGTAGCAAAAGCAACCCTGGGCAACAAGGACAAGTCAGGTGGAATCACAATTCCTGACCTGAAATTACACTATAAAGCTACTGTAATAAAATCAACCTGGTACTGGCTAAAAAACAGACCTGAGGATCAATGGAACAGACTGGAAGATGCAACCACAACGAAAAACACACTCAGCCACCTAATATTTGACAAAGGGGCCAAACAAACTCACTGGAAAAAAGATGACCTGTTTAATAAATGGTGCTAGAAAAATTGGCCTGCCTCTTGCCAAAAACTGAAAATATACCCAAGTCTACCACCATGCACCAAACTCAGGTAAAAATGGATCATAGACCTCAACATTAAAACAGAAACACTAAACCTATTGGAAGAGAAAGTAGGTAAAAATCTTGAAGACATAGGAGCAGGCAGAGAGTTCATGAGCAAAAATCAAACTGCAAGCAAAACAATTCAAAGAATCATTAACTGGGACCTCATCCTACTGAAAAGTTTTTGCACATCTAAAGAAATCACCAGCAAAGTTAAAAGAAAACCCACAAATTGGGAAAAAATCCTAGCTGGGTGTCCTTCAGGCAAAGGTCTTCTATGTAGAACATACAAAGTATTAAAAAACATGTACCTGTCCAAATTCAAAGACCCAACCCAGAAATGGGCATCTGAGATGAATACACACTTCTCAGATAAAGAAATATAAATGGCAAATAAATATATGAGAAAATGTTCCACATCTTTAGTCATTGGAGAAATGCAAATAAAGACAACATTGAGATTTCATCTCACCCCTCTAAGACTGGCCAGTATGAAAAAATCATCCAATAACAGATGCTGGCGAGGCTGTGGAGAAATAGGGACTCTACTGCACTGCTGGTGGGATTGCAGACTGGTGCAACCACTGTGGAGAGCAGTTTGGAGATTCCTTAGCAAACTAGGTCTAGAGGTTCCATTCAAACTAGCTATTCCCCTTCTGGGTATTTTCCCAGAATATCTGAAAACATCATATCACTCTGATATATGTGCACCCATGTTTATAGCAGCACAATTTGTAATAGCTAAATTGTGGAAGCAACCCAAGTGTCCATCCACAGAGGACTGGATTAAAAAACTGTGGCATTTTATTTTAATTTCAAAAACTAAAAGCACAAAAACATATTAACAAACAGACACAAATTAGCATAAGAAATAGTACAATCAAAACTGATTTATAGACAAGTTGACATGGACTCAACAATGGTTGTTGCTTTACCTATTGGTATCTTCGAAGTGTATATACATGAACACAGATACAGACATGCGAAATTGGTCAGACAATCATCTCAACAACAGAAAAACACAAAAAACAAAAAACCAAAAACAAATAAAAACCCCAACAATAGTTGCTGCTTTGCATATTGATATCTTTGAAGTGTGTGTTCAGGATAACACATACACACATACAATATTGATAGAATAACCCATCATCAATTATTCCTTAGCATTAAGTGATATAATAAAATAGTAGAACCATGTTAGCCCTCCTGCACATATGTATCTACATATATACATACATACATTTTTGCCTCTTTCTTTTCTCCTTTCCCTCGTCCCATCTGTTCTTTGTTTTCGAACAGATGTCCTTCATGTTTCTTAGTTTATATTCCCACCCGGAGGTTCTTACACCAGTGATAGAATACGTTGCCTGCACATGTATCGCTGATTTATTTCACTTATGAGTATGGACTCCACTTTTGACCATTTGCCTACAAAGTCCCGAAAACTGTCGTTCTTTATAGCTGAATAATATTCCATTAAATAAAAATGCCACAATTTTTTAATCCAGTCCTCTGTGGATGGACACTTGGGTTTCTTCCACATTTTAGCTATTACAAATTGTGCTGCTATAAACATGGGTGCACATATATCAGAGTGATATGATGTTTTCAGATCTTCTGGGAAAATACCCAGAAGGGGAATAGCTGGTTTGAATGGAACCTCTAGACCTAGTTTGCTGAGAAATCTCCAAATGGCTCTCCACAGTGGTTGCACCAGTCTGCATTCCCACCAG